>JANAVB010033322.1:0-85000 GCA_029216955.1 Iris pallida | reverse complement strand
ACCGTATTGTGCTCTAAATCACTAGTCACTTACAGTTCTTACTTATCATATATATATTTTCAATTTACAAATATCTCTTTTGTTTTCATGTACATCTTCTTACAGTTTATGTATCTTAAGCTTTTGCATGTTTTACATTTTCTGTCATGATATGAACTACGTGAGATGTATTGTGCTCGTTCCTGTCCTGACTGGACCTGTTGAAAATATTACAGAGGACACTGAGGACTTCTGTACCATATACTACAGAGCCCACATAGATGATACATGTGAGCTGATTCCACAGGAGGACCCTGTAGCAGTTGATGACACCATCCCTTTAGTCTAGGCTAGTTAGCTAGACAGTTATCTTATTTTTTGTTGTCTTGTCTTATTTTGATATTTTTGAGATGTATTATTTTTGGATGTTGTTGTTGTTGTTGTGTCGTATAGACACTTAGACTTATTTCTCTTCTATTTGTACTTCTTTTTGGAGATTTTATATCTATCATATCGTGCAGTTTCTACCTTAGATTGTGATTGAGATGTACCTTCTATATTATCCTCCCTTCGGAGAGTATATCTTGTGCAGTTACATTTATACTGTGTTAGACGTTGTGACCGAGGACATCGTTCTACCGCCGACACTGCGGCGTAGGCTGGACGTACCCACTTCTCGTGCCCCTACACTAAGTGCGGGTTGTGACACATTTTTAGTGGTAGCCCATGCAGGTCTAGTTTTGTAGTGGTATTCGAACTAGAGTATCACTACATCTTGAAGTAGAATATTGGATATAGTTTTGAGGTACTCAATCACATTTAGGAAAAACTCTTATCTAAATTCCTGCCATTTAAACTCTTGCTAATAATTGCTTTCCTTTGAAATAACTATCCTCCTTTGGTTGTGTTGCTTCTTTTTCAGTATTGATTCCTTGTTTGATCTGTCCCCAGGATGGAAATTGAGACACGATCGCAGTGCCCCAACATGGAAGGTACGTCAGAGAGGTCTGCCACATCTCGTCCAGTTCAGCCAGGGCCTGAGACAACAGCTCCCCTAGTACCTACTTATGTTGGAGCCTCTGCAGCTTTCGGGAGAGCACCTCCACCAATTCGGAGGCAGGCCCCAGTTATTCCTGAGGTGCTTCAGCAGCAGCAGCCACCTGCGGGGTTGGCTGACGCCGCATACCTCTTTTCCTTCATGGAGCAAATCTTGGACTCACATCAGCAGCAGCAGCAGCGCCAGACTGTTGACTACCGTCAGGGCATAGATGAGGCCCACCAGCTGGTCAGGATGACCGTGGAGCGGGTGACTGCATAGCCACAGGGAGACCAGATCCGGCAGTATCAGCAGCGAACTCCAAGCATCCAAGAGTTCCAGAAGATGCGTCCTAGGGACTTTCGAGGCACAGAGGGGATCTTATATGTCGATGATTGGATCAAGCATATCGAGGAGATATTCTAGCTGACGGAGGTACCAGTCTGACTTCAGAACGAGGCGGTAGGCAGCCAGATGCAGGACCTGGCCCGTACTTGGTATCAGATAGACCCTAGAGTGGGTACTGAGGTACAGACTTGGACAGCCTTCAAGAAGTTGTTTAAGGAGAAGTTCTTCCTAGACATAGTGCTGGAAGGCATAGAACAGCAGTTCGAGAGTCTGGTTCAGGGGAACAAGACAGTCGAGGAATATGCTGGAGAGTTCTGCCGGCTGAGCAGATTTATTGAGTATCTGAGCGAGACGATGAAGGCGAAGATGTTCTGCAGAGGTTTGATCAGGGATGTCCGATCCTTGACCAAGAGTGACCGGGATGCTACTTTCATGAAGATCCTAGCAGGAGCTTTGGCAGCAGAGGACAACCTCGGGCTGAAACTGAAGAGGGGTCGGGACTTTAAAGGAGCCAGTAGCAGCAGAGTTCCGGCCAAGAGGCCCTACTTCCAGCAGCAGCACAAGCAGAGAAAGTTCCAACAGCAGCCTCAGGGACAGGACCGGGCACCTTTTCAGCAGGTGCAGCAGCAGCAGACCACCAGTTGCCTTTCTGTAAGAAGCCGAGACACGGGTGGAATTATTGTAGAAAGAGGTTAGACAGGTGCCTACTCTGTAGTTCATCAGAGCACCAGCTGAGGGAGTGTCCCCAGGCTTATGGGCGCACAGTTCAAGGAGGAGGAGCCAAGGCTCCAGTAGGCCAGCAGAAGGGACCAGCCCTGCAGACGCAGCAGCAGAGGTTCCTTCAGCACTAGCAGTAGGCCAGAGGAGGCTAGCAGGGGCGAGCATTCGCCATGGCAGCGGAGGATATAGAGGCTATTGGAGAGCTGATTGAAGGTTCTGTTCTTCTCGACTCCTTTTCTGCTTTCGTATTGTTTGATTCTGGGGCTTCCCGTAGCTTTATATTATTATCTTTTGCTATTAGACACCATCTTGCTTCTGAATCGTTACCTAGGACTTGCAAGATCATGACCGGGGGTGGCATCATCCTCGTCAGTAATATTTGCAAGGATCGGAGAGTATTTTTGGGAGGCCGAGAACTGGATGTGTCTGCACGTAATGCCACCACCGAACTACGATATAGTACTCGGGATGGATTGGATGAGCAGGCACCATGCCAGTATAGATTGTGGTGGCGGCAGAGTTCTTTTTCGTCCACTAGGAGAGCCAGAGTTCAATTTTGCTAGACGGAGACGGAGCAGAGCAGCAGAGTCTTCTGCGAAGTTTCAGTTGAGGAGCAGACAGTGCCACATCCATTGATAGTAAAGTTCATGGATGTCTTTCCGAAGGACTTGCCAGGACTACCACCGGACAGAGACGTTGAGTTCTATATAGACTTAGTGCCCGACGTAGAGCCGATATCTCAGCACATCTATAGGGTGAACAACAGCGAGTTGGTGGAGTTGAAGAAACAGGTGGATGAGTTGCAGGACAAGGGCTTCATCCGATCTAGTTCTTCACTATGGGGTGCACTGGTGCTTTTTGTACCGAAGAAGGATGGAACGGTATGAATGTGTATCAACTACAGGGCACTAAACAACCTTACGATCAAGAACAAGTACCCACTGCCGCGGATGGATGATCTCTTTGATCAGTTGAGCAGAGCTAGGGTATTTTCGAAGATTGATCTGAGGTTAGGCTACCATCATGTGAAGGTAAAAAGGAAGGATATCCCGAAGACAGCATTCAGGATGCGGTATGGCCAATTCGAGTTTATGGTGATGCCGTTTGGGTTGACTAACGCCCCGGTGGTATTTATTAACCTGATGAACAAGGTGTTCCACTAGTACCTAGAAAAGTTCGTGGTGGTGTTCATCGATGATATCTTGGTATACTCGAAGATTGCAACGGAGCATGAGGAGCATTTGAGAGTAGTTCTGGAGACTCTCAAGAATGAGGAGCTTTATGGCAAGCTCTCGAAGTGTGAGTTCTTTCTAGATCGAGTTGACTTCCTGGGTCTTGTTGTGACTGGAGATGGAATCTCAGTTGATCCGAGAAAGATCACGGCAGTTGCGGCGTGGACAGCACCGAGTTCAATTGCGGAGATCAGGAGCTTCTCGGGATTGGCATGCTACTACAGGAGGTTCGGCCAGGATTTATCCCTGGTTGCAGAGCCATTGACTAGGCTGACCCGAAAGGACGCAGAGTTTATCTGGTCGGAGGAGTGTTAGGTCGCTTTTGATGAGTTAAAGAAGCGGCTGACGACAACTCCGATTTTGACATTGCCATCAGGATCAGGCGGGTTCACTATCTACAGTGACGCCTCGGGGAAGGGTTTGGGTTGTGTCGTGCAGCAGCATGGGATGGTAATTTCCTATGCTTCCAGGTAGTTACGTCCGCATGAGAAGAACTACCCTACCCACGACTTGGAGTTGGCGGAAGTTATTTTTGCCTTGAAGTTATGGAAATACTATTTATATGAAGAGCGAGTGAAGATTTTTACTGACCACAAGAGCTTGAAGTATGTGTTTACACAGAAGGAATTCAACATGAGACAACGTAGATGGTTGGCTTCGACATTTTACTGCTGTATCATCCAGGAAAGGCCAACGTGGTTGCCGATGCTTTGAGCAGATATCCGACAGCCATGTGTTTGATGGTAGATCGTCACTTGCTAGCAGATTTGGAGAGCCTGGGGATCGAGGTTCTACTGCAAGGATTGGAGATACAGATGTGGGGTCTGCAGATTTAGTCGGACTTGATAGAGAGGATCTAGTCGACTCAGTTCCACGATGTTGCTCTGTAGTGCATCCGAGAGCAGGCTCGAGCAGGATTGGTGGATGAGGAGTTCACCATTGCATATGATGGCGCATTGAGATACGGTTTAAGACTATATGTGTCCAGCAAAGAGCTTCGGGAGCAGGTTATGCAGGAGGCCCACCGATCTCAGTACTCTATGCATCCAGGTGCCAATAAGATGTATAGGGATCTGAGGGAGCATGTATGGTGGTGTAGGATGAAGCAGGAGGTAGCATACTTCATTGCTAGATGTTTGGTCTGCCAGCAGGTGAAGGCAGAGAGGCAAAGGCAGGGAGGTTTGTTACAGCCGTTGCCTATTTCGGAGTAGAATTGGGAACACATTACGATAGACTTTGTTTCGGAATTATCGCGTACGCCAGAAGGAAAAGATGCAATTTGGGTCATCGTAGACAGGTTGACCAAATCAGCTCACTTTTTGTCGTTTAAAGTGGGTTTGTCTACCGAGAAGCTAGCAGAGATGTATATGCGGCAAATTTTTAGGATTCATGGAGTTTCGGTAAGCATTGTCTCGGATCGAGATAGTCGCTTTACTTCTTATTTCTGGTGGAGTCTGCATCTTAGCTTGGGCACTCAGCTCAAGTTTAGTACTGCATACCACCCACAGACGGACGGACAGTTAGAGAGGACGATTCAGACACTCGAGGACATGCTGCAGACTTATGTCTTAGATTTTGGAGGTTCCTGGGCAGATCACCTGCACTTAGTGGAGTTTGCATACAACAACAGTTTTTAGGCCATCATCGAGATGTCACCATTTGAGGCACTGTATAGGCGTAGATGTCGTACACCCTTGTCTTGGGATGATGTTGAAAAGCGAGCTTTATTGGGACCTGAGATGGTTGCGGATGCAGCCGAGAAGATGAAGCTCATAAGAGATCGACTTTGCGTAGCGCAGGACAGACATCGGCATTGGATCGATAGCCACCGCAGACCTTTGGAGTTTGAGGTACAGCTTATAGATAGGTTTAGAAGTAGGATTATTTGTTTTATGATTTTGTTGATTATGTTTGATTATTATAGTTAATTTGATACCTTGTTTGTGATTAGGTTGGAGATCTGGTTTTTCTGAGGATATCTCTGACACGTGGTACTATACGTTTTGGTGGAGGTGGAAAGCTTAGCCCGCGCTTCATCGGACCTTTCGTTATCAGCGGGAGAGTCGGTGACGTGGCTTACAGGCTAAATTTGCCACCTGTATTAGTGGGAGTCCATAACGTATTTCACGTGTCGCAGTTGAGACGGTACGTGGAGAACCCTAGCCATGTACTCGATCATTCAGAGATCGAGGTGGGACCTACTCTTAGCTATCCAGAACAGCCTATAGAGATTCTGGATCAACGAGAAAAGGTACTGAGGAACCAGATGATACCCTTGGTTCGCGTCGCATAGGGCATCATTCTCTAGGAGAGTCTACCTGGGAGAGAGGATGAGATGCGCGAGCGATACCTTTATCTTTTTGGACCGTGAGGTATGATTTTCTATCCTTCTCATCAGTTTAGTTTCGTCTTTCAATTTCGAGGACGAAATTATTTTAAGGAGGGTAGACTTGTCACTACCACATTTTTAGCTTAAGGGTATTTTGGTTATTTTTGACTTTTTGTGAAATTGAATTTTTATTAATTAAATATGTGCTAATTATTTAATTGAGCCTTAACCTAGAAGTTAACCTAATCTAGATATGACTATGAGGTTAGATAATTGATTAGAACATTCCTACTAAGTGCCAAGAGATATTTGCTAGTGAGATATTTTTAGAAAGATATTTTAGAAGGAAACCCTAGAAATTGGTTGGGCCTTTGAATTAAGCATTGTTTTTATTGTTAGAAGCCCATAGCCACCATTCCACAATGCCCTAACTCTAACCTAACTATCTTGGCCGGCCACAAGAGTTCCCCCTAAAAAGATCAACACTTGATCATTCTTGCCTCTTTTTCATTCCTACATCAAACCCTAATTGAGTTCTTCCCCAAATCATCCCCCTTTGCTCAAATTAACTCTAATTTGAGCCTAGTCTTTTGCATTGGAGTCCCCTACAGTAGAGAAAACTATTGGAGGCTAGCTAGCAAGGATTTGAGGCCGTTAGACCATAGCAAATTGGAAGAGGAGCTCATTATAGGCTTTGTGCATCGAGATCTAACTCTCAATAGGTAAAACCCTTCAAACTCATTCAAATTCCTGATTTATTTCCATAGATACCTTCATTTAGGTATACCCTACTGTAGACCAAGTTTGGTTGGAGTTGGGTGTCCATTTGATACGCGTATTGGAGGCGTATCGAACTTCTAATGTAGGTGTTTGATGAAATACCCAAAAGAACTATTTGTTTGTAATTTCTGTAACTATTTACATGTTTTGATAGCCCTTCATGTGTGGATCACTAAACCCTAACTCTGAACATGATTCGAGTTTGTGTCCATGTCCAAATCGGACATACATGCGCTGAACGAGGTACCGTGCAAGTGTCCTGCTGCTGCGTATCAATTTCTCGCAGCATGGGCCACGTGGATACATGCCACTTGGCATAGAGGTAGGGGCAATGACTGACAAGTCAGCCCCTAACTTTTATGGCATCTTGTGTCGTGTCGGATATGAAAATACGAGTGTATTTATTTTGCACAGGCACGGTTCGCGTGTTCAGTCACGACTGATACGGGCTTCGTGTCCTTCATGGACACGACGTAGACACGAAGTGTTGTGTCGAATACGAAGCCATACACCTAAGCTACACGTGGACACGAGCACTTGGACACACGTGCATTATCGTGCCTGTTTGCCATAAATTATAAAAGAATAGAACAATTATATCGGAGGACTGGACTTTTACTTCACAATACAAACTCGTTTGTACAAAGAAAGCCTAGGGACGAAAACCTAGGTACAGCAATCTAAGTATAATTATTTATTTTAGATTATAGGGGGTGACGGTAGAGGCTCGGGAAAGCGACGGCAGCTCTGCCTTACTCCTTGGACGATCGGACGTAGCCTTGGCTCTGATAAAGAAATGCTCTCAGGATGCTCGGAAAGAATCCCCTGTGCGTGCCTTTGTCTCTCTGCGCTCTCTTTTCAGGTCTCTCCAGGTACTTTGTAAGGTAGTGGCACCTTGCTATTTATAGAGGTGGGGTGTGATCATTAGGGTTTGCAAATGATTGCCTCCATGAGAAGTCGGCGGTTAAGGATCAATTAATCTGGACCCTTCGTTCTGATTGTAGCAAATCTATGTAATTAATGTAGATTGCATCAAATCTCTATGGGCAATAAATGTTAATTGCCATGAATCTTCGTGATTTGTGATAGCCTGCCACGTATCTAATTTGCTTGATTTGATTTGATCTAGGCCATTATGACGATCGCAACAAATCTGATTTTGTTAGGATTTGTTAGCACCCATAATTTCGGGGAAAATAAGACTGCCATGTGTCTCAATTGTAGCAAAGAGCGCCACGTGTCTCAACTGGATCATCCTGGCCGAGCCATATATGGGGGGTCCTCTCAGCCGCATGAAACATGCAACCGCATGTGGATGGGCAGCCGCATGGAGATGGGCAGCCGCATGGAAATAGGCAGCCGCCTGCAGAGGGACAGCCGCATGGGAATAGGCGGTCGCATGCAGAGGGGCAGCCGTATAGGGATAGGCAGCCGCATGCAGATGGGCAGCCGCATGGGGACACGGACAGGCAGCCGCATACAGATGGGCAGCCGCATGGAGTGGCCTCGGGACTTGGTGGATTTTGCCAGCCGTAAGGAGATTTTCTCCTCTTTTCCATAAACACGCCATCATGTCAGTCATTATTGCATCTTTACGTCAGAGCTGTCATGGCTGTTTTTTGTCGGAGCAGTCGTCATGGCATTAAATGCAGCCGCATGTAAAGAAGAACTGTTTGAAGGCCACGTGGCTTCTTTCTGAGCCGTATGGATCTATCCGAGCCGTATGGACCCCTGAACCGAATGGACTTCTGAGCCGCATGAGGATCCTTCTGTTGGAGCCGTATAGGTCTTTCTTTATTCTTTTCCATGCTTCTACAAGACCCCCTTCAAATTTTTTAATTTACAAAATTGAAATACTTTGAATAAGAAGCATGGCCATGTAAAAATTCTTTGGGCCGTATGGATGTCTCAGCCGTATGACCTCCTCAGCCGCATGGATTTTTGAGCCGCATGGCCTCCTCAGCTGTATGGCCTTCTGAGCCGCATGGCCTCCTCAGCCGCATAGCCATCTGAGCCGCATAGGCTCCTTGCCACGTGTGCAAATCTTTGCATTGATTGCCTTTGATTTGAGCCATCTTTTTGGGGGAAATCCCAAGAGTCGGCTCATTAAATTTTGGATTTTCTTTGGATGAATCTCCTTTATGAGAGGGGGTGAAATCCTAGGAGTCGGTTTTGCCTGCAGCACATGACCCGAAGCACTCCATCGGTCCACGTGCTTCCTTCTCTCCTTTTGTCCACCTATAAATAAGAGTAATTAAGAGAAAAAATCTCTTTACTCTCTCCTTCAACTCAAGCCTTTCCTGCCCTAACTGTCATCCTCTTCTCCGATCACCGATGGCGCCCAAGAAGACTGTTGCGGCGAAGGGTAAAAAGGCGGCGAAGGGTAAGGGTGCAGCTTCAACGTCGGCTGCGGCACTCGAAGCTTACTCCGACGTTCGTCCTGCTGTTAAGGGTAAGGATTTGGGAAAGTCATATTCTTCGAAACCCTAACAACGGCTCTGTTGTATGCTTTATGCACAAGCCTTTAATGCAAACTGTTCAAATTGTATGGGCCGCATACATGTCCCATAATCGAGCCACATAGGGGTATACCCCATGTCCGAGCCGTATGGGAGTTGTCTTAGTGGGCCGCATGAGCACTTCGTAAACCGAAACGCATAATGGCCTGTCGATCAGATCTGCATGAGTCCCTCTGAATCGAGCCCGCCTAACCTCGTCTAAATTTGGTCGTCTGAGGCTGTGCTGCATCGAGCCGCATGAGCTCCCCTTTTGGACTGTATCGCATAAGGCTCTGACCATCTTTTGACTTTGTTTCTTTTTATCTTTGTTTCTTGCAGCAACCCTGCCGAAGGCTGAGATCATTGTGAAGGAAGAGTTGCTGCCCCCTTTCAAACAAGAATCATCGCTTGTTAAGGAGGAGTTAACACCGGCAGCGGAGGAACAGAAAGGAGAGCTGGCGCCCGTTGCTGTAAAGGAGGAGCCCCAGTCTGACGGCGGTAGTACTGGGAGTTCCGATCCTCCTATTTCGGACGAGGATCTTGCTCAAGTACATCCGTCATATGCAAGATGGTTGAGGGATTGGTATATGTGTCCCCGCAACTAGGATTTGTGGGCTCTCACAAATGTCCGTCTTTGTTTTGATAATTCTGTCTGTCTTTAACTGCGGTTTATGTCTTGTTTCTTTTGGACATCGATGTATTCTCTTTCCTTCTTATCTAAATGAAATAATAGAGAACTTTTCTGGCTTGCTTATGAGATGTAGTCATGTGAATATAACCGATTTTGAATGGCCGATGTACATTCGCTCCATTCTTTGCTTGTAGTAGTTGCCCCAATGGGAGATTTTTTTATGGACCTATTATCCTTGGCGTATCCTGGTTCTGGATACGGATAATAAGTTGAGAGGGAACCAACATATTTACTCTGAGGTAATGAGGACATGGCAAATATGAGGGTTTTACCGCGGAGTCTTCCTACTCAGAGGTAATGAGGACATGGCAGGAGTGGACTCAACGAAGGATATTTGGGGTCAATAGAGGACATTTGTGGACCTATTATCTTTGGCGTACCCTGGGGTTTTTTTTGGTACAGATAATAAGTCGAGAGAGAACCAATATATTTACTCAGAGGTAATGAGGACATGGCAAATATGAGGGTTTCTTCGATGGAGCCTTCCCAGTCAGAGGTAATGAGGATATAGCAAGAGTGGACTCCATGAAGGATACATAGAACGACTCAGAGGTAATGAGGACATGGAAGTTCTATGTAGAGGGGTGATTTGTTTTTGGCGGAAGTGAAACGACTCAGAGGTAACATCGACGTGGTCGTTTTGGAAATTTTGTGGATCTGTTACCCCTTTTGTGTACTGAGAGAACGGGAAGTGGATCATGAGGGAGGAGCCCTTTCAGAGGAATAAGTTCAGAGGTATGGTCATACATGACTTACTATCTGAAAGAGTGACCGGAATGTAAGTTCAGAGGCACCTGCGGGTACATAACTCAGCAATCTGGGATATTATGAATGCGAGTTCAGCGGTACCGGCGGGTACATAACTCAATAATCTGGGATTTGGTGAATGTTTGTTCAGCGGTACTGGTGGGTACATAACTCAATAATCTGAGATTTTATGAATATGAATGCGAGTTCAGAGGTACCGGCGGGTACATAACTCAATAATCTGAGATTCGAAGAATGTGAGTTCAGCGGTACCGGCGGGTACATAACTCAATAATCTGAGATTCGGAGAATATGAGTTCAGCGGTACCGGCAGGTACATAACTCAATAATCTGGGATTCGGAGAATGTGAGTTCAGCGGTATCGACGGGTACATAACTCAATAATCTGGGATTCGGAGAGTGTGAGTTCAGCGATACCGGCGGGTACATAACTCAATAATCTGGAGTGTTATGAATATCGTTTAGACATAATATTTCTTCAGGAACTTGCCGTTGACGGGCAACATGAGCAAGTCTCCATTTTGTTTCGCGAGGCGGTAAGCACCGTTGGAGAATACAGCCTCAATAATAAATGGACCTTCCCACTTTGGCTGGAATTTATCGGTGGTTTTGTGAGTCATAACCATCGGCCTCCGAACTGCCAGAACGAGATCGCCCACTTTAATGTTCTAATTTTAACCTTCTTGTTGAAGGCTCCGAAGATGCGTGCTTGGTATAGCTCGATTCGTTGCTGAGCTAATAGGCGCTTTTCATCTAAGGCCTCCAACTCTTGTAGCCGACGACGGTAGTTATCGTCCGTCGTCAATTGGTAAGTGAGAGCGACGCGGAGCGAGGGTATTTGAGTCTCCAACGGGAGAACTGCCTCACTCCCGTACACCAGGGATAATGGTGTGTTTCCTGTGGCTGTTTGGACTGTAGTACGGTATGCCCATAAGCATTCACCAAGCTTCTCGTTCCAGTCGCGTTTGTTGGATGATACGAACTTCTTGAGCAACTTGATGATGGTTTTGTTGAATACTTCTGCCAACCCATTCACTGCCGGATTGTATGACGTCGAAGCAACATTCTGAATTCGATGCTTGTCGCAGAATCGATAGAAGGCATGGCTTACAAACTGCGGACCATTATCGTGGATGATCCTTCGGGACAGTCCAAAGCGATAGATGACGTGATGCTTGAGGAAGCTGATCACGTTTGAAGTCTTTACTTCTGTAAGCGAAACAGCTTCCGCCCATTTAGAGAAGTAATCTGTGATAGCGAGTATGAAGCGATGTCCTTGGGAAGAAGGTGGAGTGATCGGACCGATGATATCCATTCTCCATGCTTCGAATGGCCAGGATGCCACCGTTGGATGTAAAAATTCGGATGGCTGGTGGATGAAGTCCGCATGGACCCGGCAGGCTTTACATTTTCTTGTATAGTCTATCGTATCTGCTACCATCGTGGGCCAGTAGTAGCCCATTCGGCGAAGACGGTCTTGCAATTTTGGGCCAGGCTGATGGGCCCCGCAGACACCGTCATGAGCTTCGCGTACGGCTTCTTTGGCTTCTGCGTTTGACAGACATCGAAGCAATAATCCATCATAGGATCGGCGATACAGTATTTTCGTCTCTGTATCGTAGAAGAATCTGAGAGAACGCCTTCTGATAGAGGTGGCTTCCTTTGGGTTCTCAGGCAGGATGTCGTAGACTACGAACTCTATGAATGGTTGTCTCCAGTCTGGTGCTTCGTCGATCGTCTGAGCGGAATAACTCGCCATGAATTGAACATTGTTCTTGGGACAGACCAGTTCATGGCCTATCACTTCCACCTATTAATGAGCATAGTTCGAAACCGCTAGGGAAGCGGCAAGGCCTGCTAAGGCATCGGCTTCAATATTTTGTAGTCTGGGGACGTGTTCGATAAAGAACCCTTCAAATGACGAGATGATGTTGATCGCTATTTGGTGATAGGGGATCATGTCTTCATGGCGAACCTCGTATGAACTCCGAATCTGATTGACGATTAGCTGTGAATCGCCATATGCTTCAAGATATTCTACCCTCAGCTCTCTTGCAAGTTGGAGGCCAATGACTAACGCATTGTACTCGGCCATATTGTTAGAGCAAGGTTCCGTGAGGGAGTAAGCGCGATTGATCACTAGTCCGGAAGGAGAAATCAGTACCACCCCGAATTCGACTACCATGTTGCCCTTGGGTCTGGTCCTTGAGGCGCCGTCGAAGAACATTCGCCATATATCATCGTGAGAGGTTGCATGCGAGTCGGCGACCTCATCTGGGATATCTTCATTCTGGCCGACTCCGGGCCTGGATGGGCTGCTAAAAAGTCTGCCAGAGCCTGACCTTTAACAGCCTTTTGTGGGGTGAAGATCATATGGTAGGGGACAGTAATATTGCCCATGTAGCGAGGCGAGAGCTGAGTGCCCCTGGTTTAGTCATGAGGACCCTGAGGGGTTGACTCGTGATATCACATGTATGGTTTACCCCGTGACATAGTGTCACTACCATATTTCTAGTTTGAAGGTATTTTTGTCATTTTTGGGATTATTTGAATTTATTAGAATTTATTTGAATTTATGGGAATTTTTAGAAATTATTTTGGAATTATTTGAATGAAGGTTGACTAGGTTGACTTTGACTAGCTTTGACTTGGTAACCTAACCCTAGTTGAGTTTGGACTTGGTTAGATTATGAGACCCTAGGTTAAGTTAAGTTAACCATACTCTAGTTATTAGAATTAATTAGGAATATAGAGATTAGAATAGAAAGCTTTTGATCACAAGTCATGACTTGTGATTTTTGGAACATTGATTAATGACTAAGCCCAACCCACTAGCAACCCTAACCCAAACCCATACTTGGCCGGCCACTTGACCCATCCTAGGGATTCCCCCTATAAATATTCTCCTAGAAATTAGGGCTAGCCTCTTTAGGAAGAACAAGTTTTAGAAAGTGGTATTTTCTCAACTTCAATAATCCATAGAAATTCCATTTTAGCTCCTTTTTCCCTCAAACAAATTGCAATAGGTTTTAAATGAAGTGTTCTTGCTGTTGTTATATGTTTTTCTCAGATTCATACCAATTTGGAGAAGTTTGCTAGCAAGAGGAACCCCCCCATTTGAGGCTTTTCTTGCATTTGGTCACCTATAGGTAAATCTATGTAAACTTCATTAAACTCTGAATTTCTTTGCATGGAGACCTAGATCTAGGTGTCCCCTAGCTAACCCTAGATTTTCGTGTCATTTTGGACCCATTTCGTGTCCGTATAGGACACGTATCCGACCTAGGTCTAAGTGTTTGATGAAATGCCCCAATGGACATTTTGATTTAATTTTTAGAAAGTAAATAAATAGGAAATTATTATTTGATATTGCTTACGTATTTTTTTTGGACTGGGAGTGTTTTTGTGTCGCATCGTGTCGGGTTGGACACGTGCACACGAGGGTGCACACGCGCGTGCGCGGGCTGCGTGTCCTGCCTCTCGTGGTGGATTCCTTACTGGACACGGCAACTCAGGTCATGCCACTTGGCATGGGCCAAGGGGCAATGACTGACACGAGTCCCTCCAAGTTGGAGATGCTCTCGTGTCGTGTCGAACACGTTCTCCAGCCCGCACTAGGTATGGACTGACAGTTCAGTCGATTTTATCGGGCTCTGATACGCAGTTATAACTCGGACACGGGGACGCTTTGACTCAGTACAGGTACCTAGACACGAAGGCCTATACTAGGCGTATCCCTGTGCACGAGCACGAGGGTTGGTTTTCCCTGTGTCGAGTGCACGACACGCGTGCACTCCTGCACGAGGATTGGTCCTGTGTTGTACTGTTTTGTGTCTTAAAATCGTTTGGACACGTTTGTGTCCTCTTGCTTGGACACAAACACATTGTATGACACGTACACAATAGATATTTTATTTACCAACCTTTAAATTCATGTTTTGATTTGGTTTTATGTGTTAATTCCTAATTACCCTAATTTCTAAAACTGTGTAGTATTTTTTTGCATTTCCAGATTTTGAAACATGAACTTTGGCAATTGTTTAATCTAAATTAATGCTGTTAAGGATTGGTTTTAGTCCCTAAATTGATTCTCCTATGTTTGATCTAGTTGTGTGTCGATTTTTGGGTTATTTGGTGTCTTTTTTATTTCAAAATGGGGTTGGGATATGTGTGGACTGAAAACTGGGTTCAGTTTTTATTTAACTGATATAATGCATTGATTTCCTTTCCTTTCCTTCCTATTTTCCTGAGACTGAACTGTAAGGACTGTTGTGCAGGATGAATTGGTTCCTTCCTATTCTCCTAACTGTACTGGCAGTACTCACTGCACACTCACACACATCCTCAATATGACACACACTGTTTGAATACTTGAACACTGTCCATGTTGGACTGTCTCACTGTTTTTAGTGTCACTCACACATCACTCACTTGACAGTACACACAAACACCCTCACTCAATAACACACACACACAGTCATCTACACACATTGTTTTGCACACATAGTTCACATACATCTCACACACACATGCTCTCTCTCTCTAAATCCATATGTGTGTATATCTATTACATTGAATAGGCACATGTATGTATATAATATATGTATGTATATAGACTATGTGAAAACCTATTTATGTATGTATATCATATAGGTATGTAATGTATATATGTAAGTTATGTATATCATATAAGTGGCCTACACATATATGTATTTTTGAATTGAACCCATATATATATAAATAGCTATGATAATGTATGCAACTTCTATATATATGTAATGTATATACATATCTACCTAATGTATAGTGTAATGGTTAGAATAGACTAGTATAGGCTTGTTAGGCTTGCATAGCCTTGTAATGGTGTGTGTTAGCTAGTTTAGCCTTGTTTAGACTAGTATGGACTAGTTAGACCTAGAATGACTAGTTTGACCTAATTTAGACTTGTTTGACCTAGTTTGACCATAGTTGACCTAGGTTTGACTTCTTGGTTGACCAAAGTTGGCCAAGAGTTGACTTTGGCCTAGATTGACCTAGACTCATGTAGAGTGCATAGTAGAACTTCATTTTACCATTTTAGACTTGTTGTGACTTGTGCTGTTCTGATTAGGAGCCAGACACCTCTCCTCGGATAGTACATTTCAGTTGGACACTCAGATACCAGGCGAGTACATTCTCTGATCATTTCATATCCTGCTTAGAATTATTTTCCTGTATTAAATTACTTTACTTGATACTGTCACGTTGGTCACACGGATTAGTACTATATGGATCCCTTCTTGAGATGTTATCCCTTCAGGGAGCATCGGATACTACATGTTCTGTGCATTTCACTTATATGGCGTATCACTATGCTTCATTGGTTCATTGATGACTTGTGACATATACTCTTATGATCACAGAGTCTTCCGTGAATCCTTATCCCATTTATTGGGTTTTCTAGAATCCCTATTTATGGGACATCCATGTATCACCCTTCGGGGACCTTTGCATGGA
This sequence comes from Iris pallida, assembly GCA_029216955.1. NCBI lineage: Eukaryota > Viridiplantae > Streptophyta > Magnoliopsida > Asparagales > Iridaceae > Iris > Iris pallida. The sequence goes on along the minus strand of JANAVB010033322.1, from coordinate 69,123 downwards.
ATCATAACATAACCTGGTTGGATCCTTGTGTATTGATTGGGGGTACGGGGGAGTAGAAGTAGACATGTGAATAATACCCAAATAGTATCTCATCAGAATCATTCCATAGTGTCTCATCAGAATCATCCTATGCCATTTACATGTCTATATTATACTCTGACTCACTAGCCACTGTTAGTTCTTTATTATAGTAGATATTTCTATTACAGTTCTCTCTCTGTTTATATACTGCATTTCTTTTAGTACCTGTATCTTACTTTACTGCATGATTATATTTTCTAACCTGCTATGAAATGTTGAGATGTATTGTGCTCGCTCTTGTCCTGACTGGACCTGTTGAAAATATTACAGAGGACGGGGAGGAGGCCTGTGTGGATACCTTCTACGGGGCAGCCCTAGACGACACTTGAGAGCTGGACTCTCAGGAGGACCCAGCTCTAGCTGAGGACATTACCCCCATTGCCTAGACTAGCTTAGTTAGGCTTATCTTACTTATGTTGTCTTGAGACTGTTTTAGCTAGACTTTATTTCTGTTCAGAGATTCTGAGTTGTATATATTCTTTCATATTCAGTAGCTGAGATTTGTACTCTGGATATTTGCTGGGATGTTATCTTAGACTATTTTATCATCTGTATTTCCTTGAGTTCTATATCATATCGTGCTTATTCTTCCTTAGTTGTGATTGAGTTTACTTCTATCATGTCACCCCCATTCGGGGAGTATAAACTGCTTAGTATATTATTGCTAGATGTTGTGACCTAGGACAGCGTTCTATCGCCGACACTGCGGCGTAGGCTGGACGTACCCACGTCTCGTGCCCTTACTCTAGGGTGCGGGTCGTGACACATTTTTAGTGGTGGCTCATGCAGGTCTAGACTAGAAGTGTAGTGGTATTCGAACCAGCGTATCACTACAGCCTGCAGTAGGATATAGGATATTAATTTTTAAGGTACTCAATCACATTAGGAAAAAAAAATTTATTGCCATCTAATTCCTTATTGTCAGCTGATCCTTTTAAAATTTTAACTGTCCGCCTTTATTATATCGCTACTTTCTCAAAAATTGATACTCTTGTTTGGTCTATCTTCAGGATGGTAGAGACTCGGTCGCAGCGTACCATTCATGGGGATGCTATAGAGGGATCTGCTACCTCTCAGCTAGTACAGCAGGGCCAGGAGACTGCAGCTCCTGCCACCTCTGTTCATATTGAGACTCCAGCAGCAGCAGCAGCAGGGGGTATGCCTCCACCGGCTCGGAGGCAGGACCCAGTCATCGCAGAGGAGCCCTTCCAGCAGCCGCCGCCTACAGGATACGTGGATACGACACAGATGTTCGCATACTTCCAGCAGTTCATGGACCGACAGCAGGCTCGACAAGACAGGGGCATGGAGTTGGCCCTTTCGACGGTTGCAGCTCGACCAGTGGTTCAGCAGCCGAGGATGTCACCCCCAGTTTTCAGAAATAGGGATATTTTTGTCATTTTACATTTTTGAATATTTTTGAAATTTATTTTATTATTTATGATATTATTTTGGGGTTGAAATTTATTTTATTATTTATGATATTGTTTTGGGGTTATTTGAGTCGGGTTCGAATTTCAACTCAATCCGACTTGAAACGGGGACCCGGGGGGTAGTTTGACTCTAGTGGGACCCCACACTAGTTAGGCATGGCCCACATGATATTAATTTTAGTCCATATGATATTAATTTTAGTTAGTAGTTAGACTAATTATTTATGGATAGGTTTAGTTTAATTAGAGACTTAAAACTAGACTAAATTGACCTCAACATTTAACCCATTCCTAATTTAAATCAAATAGATTAGTGGAGGGCATTTTGGACATTCAAATAGGAAACAACTCACCCTTTTTGGGCAGCCACCTATGGGGGGATAAGGGGTGAGTCACTCCTTCATTCATTTATTTTCATTCACTTTCTCTCTCTTGTTCTTCCCCAAATTAATTTAGAGATGAACCTCCATTGATTTCATCTCCAAATCAACCCTTTCTTCCACCAAATCTTCTTCATTTCTCCTCTACTCCATGGTTAGAGGGTGTTAGCCAAGTTTGGGAGGATTGGATCTCGTTCGTGTCCTTTTAGAATCTCTACGTGTCGGTGTCGTGTCAGAAGGATTTTCTTTTGAATCTCTCTCCCGGAAGGTATAATCTCTCCTCTAATCCATCCCTACATGCATATAGAAATATTTTGAACCCATAAGAATGACCCCATGGTTGTATCTCTATTTGTGTCTATTTCGTGTCCATTTGGAGGTCATAGGAGTGTCCTTTGTGTTGTGGTTGTGTCCATGTAGGAAAATCCCAAATTTGGACACACTATGTGTTGTTGTTATGTATGAATGAATTATTACATGTTTAATCTCATATTTTTGTATTGGAGATGTGTTCTATAGTGTCTCATATATATATATATATATATTAGTGTAGAGAGTGAGTTCTTGATATATTATGTTATATACTTGTGTTTATTTTGTCTCAAACTACCTAAATTCGTCATAATATTTATCCACGTTTTTAGTAGCAATAGCAACTTAGAAATGTCATAACTTTTAGCTTAAAACTCTGATTTATCTTATGTTTTTTTAAAAGAACCGTATCGAAGTTAGCTTTCCAAATATATATTTTAATAAGCCAAATTCTTTCTGTAACTTTCTGTAGAATTATTTGAGTGTCAGCCGTACGAAAGACGAATGCGTTTCGGTATTTTCGCGATTCCGGGAGCTTCCGGACACGAAAATGCGATCCGTTTGAAGTTTCGGAAAGCTAACACGAAGGACTACGACATACTTTAATCCTAGAATTTAATAAATGCCCAATTGTTACAGTATTAGTTTTAAGTAGAAGAGTGACAATACGATATATGCATTTTGTGTAACCTATGAGCCTATGTAGTATGGATATTAAATGAATATAGAGTATGTAATGCATGATATGTTAGATGAATGAAATAATATATATATATATATATATGATATAAATTCTCTTTACATTAATGTATATATATGGTTGAATGCAAGCATGTAGGAATGCAATTAATATAATGCATATGAGCAATGTATGAATGAAAGAATGATATACAATGTATGCATGAAAGTATATAATGAATGCTATATATGAATGCAAGATATATATGCAATGATAGATAAGAATGCATATTGTATAAATATTGTAATACAATATATAATGATAATATGTATGGTAATGTAGAGTATATGATGCAAACATGAATGAATGGAGGAAATACATGTATATATGTAATATAGAATGTAATATATGAATGCAAGCATGCAAGATAATGTATTGTATCCATATATGATGTATTCAACTTAAAGATAATGTAATATATGAAAGGAATGATAATATATAACATGATATGTAGGGTAATACAAGGTATGAAATATATGATGTGTGCATGTTTGTATGTCTCTATGTTAATGTATGAAATGATATGAATATACAATATATGCATATGTATAAAACATGTAGGTAATGCATAGATGCATGAATGAAATGAATGTATGCAATATGTTAATATAAATACAAGTATCTAATATGCATGGATGTAAGTATAATATAATACAAGTATACATGTATGTATCATATAAATGTAATATACATGATATGTATGTATGCATGTATACAAGGTAAGTATGTATGTATGTATGTATTTCTATAAACTGAGTTAACCTATAACCTTTTACACACATGCATGTTGGCACATCGATTTTGATTATTGTTCACAATAACCCTTGTACGTCTTTAGTTTGTACTTCTCACAGACAAGAATAGAAGAAAGGATTCTCCATTCAATGACGCTAATCAAAGACCATGGAGCTCTGCATCTCTCCTTTATCAGATTTGCCAAAGACTATGAAGCAGCTTGGAGACTACAAAGAAGATGGTTCTTCTTCTTGTTCTTTTTCTGAGTCTGTAAATGTCTAGGAAATCTTTGTACGTACTTTGTTGGGATGACAATGCTAAAGGAAGAAAATGGTGAAATAGTCATTTAAAAGAGGCGAAAAATCTGCCGGATTTCCAGACTAATCCGCCGGATAATCCGATCACTCACAGCAAGTTAGTGGAACATTGATCGGATCATCCGATGGACCTCCGCGGAAATCTGCTGGATTATCCGATTGCTCACAGCAAGTCAGTGAGCCAATGTTCAGATAATCCGACGGACTTCCGTATAAATCCGCCGGATAATTCGATCGCTCACAACAAGTTAGTGAGCCAAATGTTCGGATCATCCGGCGGACATCCGCGGAAGTCCGACGGATAATCCGATTCTATCACAGCAAGTATGTAAGCTAGTGTTCGGATCATCAGTCGGATTTTCGCTTAAATCTGGTAGATAATCCGCTTGACTTGTTTGCAACTTTTGAATTCAAATCCAACGGCATCTGGCAAGTGCATTTAAAGCATCCAACGGCTCTTTTTATGACCGTTACTGTTGACCGGACAATCCGACGGATTTCTGCTGAAATCCGACGGATAATCCGGTTGACGGCTGATTTGCCTTTATGACTTTGGATTTGTATAAAAGGAGTTTCACTCTCTCCTCTTAAAGACTATCTCTTATAAGCTTTAAATTTTCTCAACCACAAAAGAGCTTCACCATTAATACTCCACCAAGCTTTCAAATTATCATCCTTTCCCAAGTGCTAGAGTATTTGCGAGTTGTAATCTTCGATTTTCACGTGTTAGAAGATCAACAAGTTCTCTTCTCATTTGTTTGAAGTTGGCGAGCCTTCGTAAGAAAACTCGTGTGTTGAAGTTGGCGAGTCTTCGGATCCAAACTCGTGTTTAAGTTGGCGAGTTCTTCGGATCCAAACTCATGTGTACTATTTGATTAAATAGTGGATTTAAGCCGGAGAGAGTTCCGGGACTGGATTGCCTCAAGCGAGGATACTAGGATACATCTTGTGTTTGATCTTCCTACTCTTTACTTTTATTTGTCATATATTGCTTCTATTGCTCTAGATTTATTTTATCTTCCTATTCATCCCCCCTCTAGGGTTCTACAATTGGTATCAGAGCTTTGTTCTCTTGATTTGGATTTACACCCTTTGAGTGATCCATGGCCTCTAACCCTAGTATCAACACCTTCCACAATGAAGGACACTCCACAAATAGGCCTCCCCTATTTGATGGAACCAACTATAACTACTGGAAGATTAGGATAGCATTTATCTGAAGTCTATAGATTTTGATTTATAGGATTGCATGATAAATGGTCTTCCTACTCCTTCCAGAGTTATTGGGGATATTGCTTCTGACACCCTTCGGGACACTCTTACTGAAAATACCAAGAAGCTTGCGAGTCGAGATGCCAAGACAATAAATGCTCTTTATTGTGCTCTCGACAGTAGTGAATTCAACCGAATCTCTACTTGCAAGACTTCCAATGAGATTTGGAAGTTACTTGAAGTCACACACGAGGAAACTTCACAAGTGAAGGAATTCAAGATTAGTAGACTCACGCAAGAATATGAGTCCTTTAAAATGAAGCATGATAAATCTATTACTTGCATGTTTACTCGTTTTGGTGACATCATTAACCCTCTCTCTTCTCTTGGTAAGGAATATCCTGCTCATGAAAAGATCAAAAAAATTCTTAGAGGATTGACGAAAATTTGGAGTCCTAAAGCTACCGCAATCATTGAGGGGAACGATATAACAGTCATGAACCTTGAGACCCTCATGGGTAAGCTGATGACTCACGAGCTCGATATGAAGGATCAAGAGGAATCCTCCATACAAGAGAAGGAGAAGGAGAAGGAGAAGACCAAAGAGAAGGAGAAATCTCTTGCTTTCAAAGCGACAAAGTTCTACTCCAAGGATAGCTCCGACGACAATGAGTCGGACGACGATAAAAAAATAACTCTCACAGCTAAGCACTTCCGAAAGTTCCTAAAATTCAACAAAGCCAACCGCTTCAGACGGGACAACGAAGAAGATCCGGCGTGCTATCAATGCAAAAGACCCGGACACATCAAGAGGGATTGTCCGATGATAAGAAAAGACTCAAGCAAGTACGAGAAGCCTAGCAAGGGAAGCTCGTCCTCCAGAAAGTTCACCAACACAAGCATTTGGTGTGAAAGCGATACGAGCGACTCCGACAACGACAAGGAGTGCAAACACAATGCCAACGTCTGTCTCATGGCAACCGATGAGGTACTTGATGATTTCTCCTTAAACACTATTACCTATGATGATTTGGAGAAAGCTATTCTTGAATTGCATGAAGAGCACAAAGGTGTTCAAAATAAATACAAGAAATCTCTTAAAGAGGTTGAAGCTCTTCAACTTGAAGTAGAGAGGCTCTCAAGCATCATTATTGATGTGAAGGGAAAATCTCCTGCTTCTGATACGGATGAAATAGAGTCCTTGCGACTCAAGTTTCAAGAATCTCTTGACACCATCAAGAAAAAGGATAATGAGATTCAATCCATGAGAAGCTCTTATGAATTTGCTATGCACAAAGTTCAAGATGCTAATAGGAGAGAATATGACACTTCTATTAAGTATAATGATCTTCTTATGCAGTGTAAGAGATTTGGTAATAAGGACACTACTCGCATCCATGCTCCTAAACATCTCCACACTCACCACAATGCTAGGCACACTTCATACATGAACACTACACACAAATCCTTTCCTAACACAAGGAAAGGACCTTTTATTAAGAAAAACACTTCGCATCATGCTTTTTATTATCATCATCACAATACTAATGCTAGAGCTCCTCGCACTAGATATTCACACATGTATGATTCTCACATATCTTCTTCTAAACCTTCTATGATTTGCAATTACTGTGGCTTGCATGGACATACAACCAATTATTGTCATACAAGGAAACTTGTTGACAAGAAGTTTTTATGTGGGTTCCTAAGACTAACCCTCAAGGACCCATAAGATCATGGGTACCGAAATGTTCATCTTCAACTTATGTTGTAGGTGAAGAGTCCTTCTCATGCTAGAAGCAAGTGGATTCTCGATAGCGGTTGTTCACGGCACATGACCGGGGATGCTTCATTATTTACAACGCTATCGATGAAGAAGGAAGGACACGTCTCTTTTGGTAACAATCTCAAAGGTCACATTATAGGGAATGGTAATATAGGTTCCCCTCCTTATCCTTGTATTAAGAATGTGTGTCTTGTTACTAATCTTAAACACAATCTTCTTAGTATTAGTCATCTTACCGATAATGGTTATGATATCATGTTTGTTAAGCTCAAATGCTTCATTACTGATAGTTCTAATAGATCTATTGTTTATGAAGGAATTAGAGAAAACAATATCTATGTTTTATTTCTTATTGAAGACACTAACAATGACAGGTGCTTAGTTGCTAAAAATGATGAGAGTTGGCTTTGGTATATGAGGCTTGGACACGCCAACATGGATACCATCTCTCGTCTTGCTACCAAGAAGCTCGTAAGAGGACTCCCAAGTATCCCATTCAAAAAGGATATGGTATATGAAGAATGCGAGAAGAGTAAGTTAACAAAGTCTTCCTTCAAATCAGTCAACTCTGTGAGTACTTCTAGACCCCTTTAACTTATCCATATGGATCTTTTTGGGCGTAGTAGAGTTGCTAGCCTAGGAGGCAAGCTTTATGCTTTTGTTTTAGTTGATGATTTTTCAAGATTTACTTGGGTTATTTTTTTTGCTTGCAAAAGTGATACTTTTCGTGAATTTGTTGCCTTTTGTAAACGTGTTCAAAATGAGAAAGGTTTTTCTATTAACAAAATTAGAAGTGATCATGGAGAAGAATTTGATAATGCCGATTTCAAAAGATTTTGTGAAAAGAATGGTTTTGGACATGATTTTGCTTGTCCACGAACTCCTCAACAAAATGGTGTTGTGGAGAGAAAGAATAGAACCCTTGGCGATATGGCCCGGGTTATGTTAAACCAATATAAGCTCCTCCAATATTTTTGGGCGAAAGCCGTTAATACGGCATGTCATGTTATTAATAGGGTCTTGATTAGACCTATTTCTAAGAAGACTCCTTATGAGCTTTGGTTTGACAAAATTCTCTCTATTGAATATTTTAAAGTTTTTGGTTGCAATTGTTTTATTTTGAATACCAAGGATAACCTAGGCAAGTTTGAAGAAAAAGCCTATGAAGGAATATTCCTTGGATACTCTACTAATAGTAAAGGTTTTCGTATTTTTAACAAAAGAAGTCTTGTTGTTGAAGAGTCAATCAATGTCTCTTTTAATGAACTCAACTCTTCTACATTCTCCTCTTCCGAGGATATTGATGACATCTCGTTTGGATTGGAGAACTCCTCTATTGAAGATCGTCCTTCTTCATCTAACAATGAAGTTGTGACTCCATCAAAAGAGTCTCCTCCTCTCGAGCCTCCTCAAAAGGATCTCCCAAAAGAATGGAGATTTGTCACCAATCATCCTAAGGAGCTTATCATTGGGGATCCTTCCTCCAGTGTTAGCACTAGATCCGCCACTCATGATCTTTGTGAATGTGGCTTTTATCTCTCAAATAGAGCCTAAAAATATTAATGATGCTTTTCTTGATGAGTTTTGGATGATAGCTATGCAAGAGGAGCTAAATCAATTCGAGCGAAGTAAGGTTTGGGAACTTGTCCCAAAACCTAGCAATCATCCCATTATTGGAACAAAATGGGTGTTTCGTAACAAACTTAATGAAGATGGGTTAGTGACTCGTAACAAAGCCCGATTGGTTGCTCAAGGCTATAACCAAGAGGAAGGCATTGACTACGACGAAACCTATGCTCCGGTTGCACGGCTTGAATCCATTCGCATGCTTTGTGCTTTTGCTTGTTTTAATGACTTTAAGCTCTTTCAAATGGATGTTAAGAGTGCTTTTCTGAATGGTATTATTAAAGAGGAAGTTTATGTTAAACAACTTTCCGGTTTTGAAGATTTTTAATTTCCTAATCACGTGTTCAAACTTCACAAAGCCCTTTATGGCCTCAAACAAGCTCCCCGTGCTTGGTATGAGCGCCTTAGCTCCTTTCTTATTTCTCACAATTTTTCAAAGGGGAAAGTCGACACAACACTCTTTATCAAATCCCATGATGGCACTCTTTTATTGGTTTAAATTTATGTTGATGACATTATTTTTGGTTCTACTAACAATACACTTTGCGTAGAATTTGCTAACGTTATGCAGAAAGAATTTGAAATGAGCATGATAGGTGAACTCTCATTCTTTTTGGGCTTACAAATCAAGCAAGGACCCAACGAAACCTTCATCAATCAAGCGAAATATACAAAGGACCTCCTCAAGCATTTCGACCTCGACTCATCCAAATCAATGAGGACTCCTATGGCCACAACGACAAAGCTTGACAATGATGAAGATGGCACATCGGTCGACATTCGTAAGTATAGAGGTATGATCGGTAGTTTACTTTATCTTACTGCTAGCCATCCCGACATTATGTTTAGTGTGTGTCTTTGTGCTCGATATCAAGCAAATCCCAAAGAATCTCACTTATGTGCCGTAAAACCCATTTTTTGGTATCTCAAGGGCACCATTAACTTGGGGCTATGGTATCCCAAATCCTCATCCTTTGAGCTTCGCGGTTTTTCGGATGCGGATTTTGCCGGATGCAAACTTGACCGAAAAAGCACTAGCGGCACGTATCATTTCTTGGATAAATCCTTGATATCATGATTTAGCAAGAAACAAAATTCTGTCGCTCTTTCTACCACCGAAGCTGAATACATAGCGGCAGGGTGTTGTTGTGCACAAATTCTTTGGATGACACAGACACTAGTAGATTATGGTATTTCTTCTTCATGCATCCCTATTAAATGTGATAATACTAGCTCCATTAATCTCACGAAAAACCCGATTTGTCACTCTCGCACTAAACACATTGAGATAAGACATCACTTTCTACGGGATCATCAACTGAAGGGTGATATTTGTCTTGAATTTATTGACACCACTCATCAACTTGCTGATAATTTTACCAAACCTCTCTCTGAAGATCGATTCACTTTTATTTGTCGAGAGATCGGGCTCCTCGATATCTCTTTTTGACATCTTTTTGTCTTTTTACGGATTTTTCGGAGGATTTCTGCAATAATCTGTCGGATTTTTCGTTCATTTCCAGCAGCTTTCTGATTTGCAAGTTCGGAAAATCCGCCGAATTTTTGCCGAAATCCGACGGATTATCCGCATTTATTGTCCTCCGCCAAATTCGGCCGCGAACGGCTACTTCATTAAATGGACGTGACCCACCACCTACCCGCATTTAATTCGTTCTTATCTTTATTCGGATTTTCTGCCGGATTTTCGTATAAATCCGACGGATTTTCCGTTTTCGCGGTACAAGCGCAGAAAACGAAGCGTCGGCTGCATTCCCATCCGCTCCCTTCCTCTCTATCCGTTCCCCTTCCTCTTTATCCGTTCCCAAAATTTACACCCCTTCATTAACACCACTCCACCCACTATATACTTCATCCCCTCTCCTTCCATCCCTCTATTCTTCTCCAAATAACTCCCACTCACTCTCTCTTCCTCCATGGCTTCTCACACCAAACGTCAACGCCATGACGAGAGCTCCTTCTCCACTCAGCCTCCTACCCTTGCTATGTTTGTTCCTCCTCCCACGCAAGGCCACAATCCACTCGTCTTCGAGTCGGCTTCCCACTCCCGGGAATGGTTTTCGTTCTACCACAAAGCTCCAGTCTGCTCCGGGAAACCTATCTCGTAGCTCAACTTCAAGGACCACCGCGACTACTTCCGCTTCTCCCGCATCGACACCCTCCTTGAGAGTCAGGTCGACTTCTATCCACATGCCATCCGCATGTTCTACTGCAATCTCGTTCCCGCCAAGGAAGGTCCGGAGTTCGAGACAAAGGTTGGTGGCGTGAAGATCACCGTCACTGCCGTATCCTTGGCCACCATCCTTGGTCTCGATGAACGCAAGGTCCATCGTTCCCTTCCGGGCACCATCGACCACATCTCCTTCTCTTCTGACATGAGTTATGAAGAGTTCCTTTTTAACATCTGTAGGTGTAAGCCCCTGATTTTCAAATTCGTTTTTAATTAGTGTTAATTAATTTTTAGTGACAAATTAGCCTTAAAATAATTATTTAGATTTTTAGGAATTTTTCTAGAATTTCTAAATGATTTTAAATAAGTTTTATATATTGAAAATATCAATTTGTAATTTATTTAAATGTTTTAATATCAATTTGCAATTATTAGAATTGTTTTAATACTGTTTTGTAATTATTAGATTTGTTAACATATTGGTTTGCAATTTCCTAATTGTTATGTGCAAATTTCTTTTGCACATAAACACTGCGGGGACCTATTTGCAATAACCTAAACTAGGAGGACCTAAACGCTAATCCTAAACCTACCCCCCCGACCGACGACCGCCACGCCGACGGGCAGCCCCCGCCATTTTCGGCTGCCCGACCGACCTATCGACCGCCTTAGCCCCTATAAATGACCCCCCTCTCTCCCCCAGACAAAACCCAAACCCTAAAACCCTACCACGACCGCCCACGCCACCGTCTTCCCCAAAAACTTCCAGCCCTAACCCTAACTCCGACGAGCTTCCCCGTCCAGCCTCCACGATCGACTTCGACAGCCGCGACCACCACCATTCGACGCGCCCGGCCAAGGCGAACGCGTCGCCACCCGAGCGCCACCCGCCCCGACGCCTACTCCGCCGGCCAGCACTCTCAAACCCCCCCCTGACTAGCCGGACACGTACGTGTCAGTTTGTGTTCGTGTCTATTTGTGTCTCGATTTAGCATGGGTGACTCGCCAGGACACGGGCAGTCTTTGGGTAAGCTTGGACACGGCCGAATCATTTCGTGCGTGTCGTGCTGAGTATGGATACAAGACTCTGTGTCCCAAACTGTCAGGACACAGGGCCGATATGTTTATTTTTTTTATCTGTTAATCTAACCTAAACCTAATAAAACTAACCTAACCTCTAACCCTAACACTGAGCTCGGGCTGACCCCCTGGCCAGCCCGACCCGATTAAACACCCCCCCCGGCTCTGTTGGCTCGAGTTCGAGCCCCCTTTCTGTTCTCTTTTTTCTGTTTTCTTTTTTCTTTTCTTTTTCCTTTTGTTTTGTATATATATTTATATATATATGTATATGTATATATGTATTAATGCATGTATATATATATGTATACTGTTTTTAACAGTATTTTATATGTATGTATATATACTTTATAGTTAGTAAATTTTATGTATATATGTTTGTATATGTATATATTTTTATGTGTATATATATTTTTATGTGTATATATATATTATATATATATATACACTTTATAAATAAGAATTTTCTTGTATATATATATATATATATATTTGTATATATATATATAGATACTTTACAATTAAGCATTTTTCCTTATATATATATATATATATATATATATGTACTTTTAAAAACATATGTATGCATATTTTCACTATGCATAACTTTACCTTATTAAAATATTAATATTTATTTTTGTATTTTAGTGTATTTAAATTACTGCAACCATTTGGTGTCCAAGCCTAGCATGGATATTTAGGCTCAAATGTGTTTTCACACATTCAAGACTTGTACAAGTCATATTGGACTTGATTCATGGCCTTGGGTCCTGTATTTGAACTTTGGTTCAAATTATATACATGGACAAAATACGCAGATAATTAATTATTGTGTGCATTGCTGTTTTTGATTTTCTAAAAATACTTAAAGTATTGCTAAAATTATGGAAAAATAGTTTTTAGATACTATGTTAAGTTAGCTAATTTAGTATAATTTTTGTAGTATTTAATTTACTGTTTTGCCACTAGTTTGGCATATGAAACCAAAACTCATTTTCTGTATACTTAGGAAAACTGATTTTTATAAAATATTTGTACTGGTTAATAAACTCCAGAAAAATTATAATAAATTTCTATGATTAACAAGGATCACTTTAGTACTTTACTTTAAGAAAAACTAGACTTTTTGCCTATCTCTAAAATTGTTAGAACACAATGATCTTTTGATTTATTTATTGATTAATTATGACTTGTAGCTTTTTGTGTTATTTGGAGTTTTAGTCGTGTTGAACCCCATCCCTCACTAGTGTAAAGATCCTAAAAAGTTAGTTAACATAGTGTGTCACCCCACTTTGGTCTCCTATGCCAAGTCATCATTTTGGCTAGGTGCCCAGTCACAAGTCGTGTCGCACCATTTAGTGTCCTAGTATTTTAGCTTAGTGTAAAAACTAAGTTATTATATTTTACTTCTACAGCGACGAGATACTGGACATCCATAGCATTGTTATCGCAGCTTGTTTTGTTTTACTTTGCTAGAGGCAAGTACTTTCTACGAACTTTACATATTGTCACATAAATGAACTGCAAACCCTACCATGTTATATGCTAATCCTTGGTGTAGCAAGTTAGAAACTCTACATGTTGTACTTCCAGTTACTACCATGCTTAGAACTAGCTTTATGTATCCCTCATATGATAGAGTACGGGTTATGGGAAAACTGATGGTAGAGTACGTGATCATGACCCCCCTATAGTAGCGAGCGAGGTCGCATTTTATATGCATACTTTGCCGTAGGCCATTATCCCGTATTTTTGTACGGATGTACACCTATGCTTGTTGACTTGTACGTATGTATATTTTATTTACATGTACCACAGTACATTGTACATCTATTGACCGATCACGTACTTGCTACAGTTTTAAACATTACATATACATCTGTTTCTATGACATATGTATCCTTGCCATGATAGACTATGTGATGCCATGCTTTCCAGTTATTCCTCTCATGTTCATTTCAATGTTTCATATGCTAGTTTGCTAGATTTAGTACTTGCTCCCGTCCTGACAGGATAACGTTGTAGGTGTCCTTACTGAGGAAGAGTTACTCTGCGACTCATACTATGGGATTACTGCCGAGGACCCGGCTCTGCTTTACGAGGATGTTCCTGCAGGGAACCTCGCCTAGTTGTCTTTTGTTTACTTAGACTTTTGAGAGTAGACATGTATTAGACTACATCATTTTGTAACTGGACATGTATCCAGTTTTACATTTCAGTTTACTTGTACTTGGATATTTTACTATATACGACGACTTTTGTGTTTGGAGCATTTATGATTCTTCTTCACTTATAGAACTGTTAGCACATTTAGTCTTATCCTGTTGTCTTTAGAACAGCTTACTACATTTTATCTCAACGTAGGCTGGGCATGACTCGGCCCGGCCCAACAATTTGGGTAGCGGGTCGTGACATGTTTTTAGTGGTGGCCCATGCAGGTCCTGACTAAATTGTTTGGTTACGTTATTGTACCAAGCATGCCTGCAATTAGGAACTTAAGGTAATTAGACAACATTAGGAAAGACGCTTAGAACACTTAGAGGGATGCTAGGATTGCAACATAGGAAATACATCACATGTTTGCTATTATAATTAGATTTTCTTGCATATGATTGCTTACTTTAAAACAAGTCCTTATAAGTCTTTTATGTGTAATTTAGATGGTGCTTACTCGTTCATCCCAGTATGTTACCCCCGAGAATGGGGCCCTTCATATCCAGTCAGCTGACCGGTTGACTGATACACCTCCACCTACCACATTCCCCCACTCCACAGATCCACAGACCCAGATACCTCCTTCCACATCCCAGTCCCAGCAGGCCCCGATACTTCCACCACCCCCTATCACTATACCCACCCAGGCTTCCGTCACACTCGACGGGACCCAACTGCTCATACTGATCTAGGGGTTCCTAACAACCCATCAGGAGCAGACTACCCTACTCCGCCAGAGCATGGAGCGTTCTGAGGGACGTCCCGTGGTCCCACCACATGTAGAGCCACGGCAGAGAGCGGGGACGGTCAAGGACTTCATGGGTCTGAATCCCAAGGAGTTCTCAGGGACTGAGGGCATAGTAGTAGCTGATGACTGGCTAGATTCTGTAGAGAGGAAGCTTCTGGGAGTTAGGATGCCGGATGATCTTCAGGTCGAGGCAGCAGGATTTCTGCTGATAGACTTAGCCGGAGTCTGGTTCAGGAATGA
Organism: Iris pallida; assembly: GCA_029216955.1. Classification (NCBI taxonomy): domain Eukaryota; kingdom Viridiplantae; phylum Streptophyta; class Magnoliopsida; order Asparagales; family Iridaceae; genus Iris; species Iris pallida. Next base: position 54,035 of record JANAVB010033322.1, on the reverse strand, counting down.
GCCGCTGTTCGCGAGAGGTAGAGCCACCTGGGACCAGTTCAAGACCCAGTTCAAGAAGAAATTCTTCTCGACCATTGCTAGAGTAGCCATGGGGCTACGATTCCAGAACATCCAGCAGGGGAACCGTTCTGTTGATGACTATGCGGGAGAGTTTAGTCGCCTGAGCCGTTTTGCTCCTAGTCTGGTTGCTGATCCAGAGGAGATGACCCGTAGGTTTTGCCATGGTCTAGTTCCAGACATTGGCATCCTTATAGTAGCGAATGGTATGACTGACTATTACCAGAGCCTAGAGTTAGCTCGGAGCATCGAGGAGCGTCTTCTGTCATGCAAGAGGCCGACTTCTGTACATCATGAGGGACCGTCCAAGCGTCAGGCTTTCCGGCAGAAAGCACCGACGCCACCCCAGCAGACTTACCGTCCCTCTACACCACATCATCAGACCCCGCCAGTTAGAGCCCCGGGACCCCAGCAGCAGCAGCAGCGAGGAGCTATATGTTCTTTCTGCGGAAGACCAGGGCACGACAGGTCCGTTTGCAGGAAGAAATTGGGGCAGTATTTAGTTTGTGGGTCTGCCACCCATCAGCTTCGAAACTGTCCAGCGGCGAAGGGACCTAGAGGACCACTCCCGACTCAGCAGCAGAGGTTTGGGCAGCATCTGCAGCAGCAGAAGGGACCTCAGGGGAAGGTCTATAGCCTAGCTATTGAGCCGGAGCCGGAGTCGGAGCAGGTTTCGGAGCCGGATTACTTAGCTGACGTCATCACAGGTCATGTTTATTTGCATACTTTTCTAGCTGTATGTTTGTTTGATTCTGGTGCATCTCATAGCTTCCTATCATTAGAGTTTATGCATAAACATCATCTAGTAGCTACACCTACTGCGGAGATTAGTAGAGTGATGACGGGAGGAGGACCAGTGCCTATTAGATCTATCTATAGATGTTCTATTTTTATAGCCGGGAGACAGTTCAGAGGGCGATTCTTTGTGATGCCACTCCCCGGTTATGATATCATATTGGGGATGGACTGGCTTAGCTATGCCCATGCATTTATAGATTGCTATGAGGGTAGTATTTTGTTCAGTCCCCCAGGCACAGCACCATTCAGTGTCAGGAGGACAGGGCCGGAGATCAGCCTAGAGCCGACCTATTGTGCTACAGTCGGGGACGCAGCACCGCCATACCCTATTATTAGGGAGTTTATGGATGTATTCCCAGAGGATCTTCCAGGACTTCCGCTTGACAGAGATGTGGAGTTCACTATAGATTTAGTGCCGGGTTCATCACCAGTATCCCGGGCTTGCTATAGAGTGAATCCCAAGGAGGCCATAGAGATGAAAGAGCAGATTGATGACCTGTTGAAAAAGGGTTTCATTCGATCCAGTGCTTCTCCATGGGGAGCGCCAGTGCTCTTTGTGCCTAAGAAGGATGGTACAGTCCGGTTGTGTATTGATTACCGGGCCTTGAATGCCATCACCATCAAGAACAAATATCCTCTGCCTAGGATAGATGATTTGTTCGACCAGTTGAGCGGGGCGAAGGTGTTTTCCAGGATAGATTTGAGATCCGGGTACCACCAAGTGAAGGTTAGGCCAGCAGACATCCAGAAGACGGCGTTCAACACGAAGTACGGGCACTACGAGTTTCTGGTGATGCCATTTGGTCTCACAAATGTGCCAGCTGTCTTTATGAACTTGATGAATAAGACATTTCACCAGTATCTGGATAAGTTCGTCGTAGTGTTTATCGACGACATCCTGATATACTCGAAGACGCCAGAGGAGCATGCAGAGCACTTGCGGATAGTTTTGGGGATTCTGAGGCAGAAGAGATTGTTTGCCAAATTACCGAAGTGCGAGTTCTTTTTAGACCGAGTGGAGTTTCTCGGCCATGTAGTCACTGGAGATGGAATCTCGGTGGATCCCAGGAAGATTGCTGCAGTTGAGACGTGGAAGGCTCCGACGTCAGTTTCAGAGATCAGGAGCTTTCTGGGTTTAGCAGGCTATTACAGAAAGTTCGTCCAGGACTTTGCTAGGATAGCTGAACCCATGACGAAGCTGACGCGGAAGGACGCAGAGTACATTTGGTCAGAGGACTGCCAGACGGCATTTGAGGAGCTGAAGAGGAGGCTGACGACCGCTCCAGTTCTTACTTTACCTTCAGGTTCTGGAGGTTTCACCATATACAGTGATGCTTCTGGGAAGGGGCTAGGATGTGTCCTACAGCAGCATGGGAAAGTAATTGCTTATGCATCTAGGCAGTTGCGGACTCATGAGAGGAATTATCCTACCCATGACCTCGAGTTAGCTGCGGTGATCTTTGCACTCAAGTTATGGAAACATTACTTATACGGAGAGCGTGTGGAAATCTTCACTGACCATAAAAGCTTGAAGTATGTGTTCACGCAGAAAGAGCTGAACATGAGGCAAAGACGATGGTTGGAGTTGATGAAGGACTTCGACATCGATTTACAGTATCACCCCGGGAAGGCAAATATGGTGGCGGATGCGCTGAGCAGGCATCCGATGGCATGGTACCTGATGATTGATCGACATTTGCGGGAGGATCTGGAGAAGCTCGGTATCGAGCTAGTCCGGCCAGGATCAGTAATACAGATGATGGCGCTTGACATTCAGTCAGGTTTGATGGAGCAGATCCGGGAGGCACAGTCTACAGATGAGAGCCTTCGCAGACTTCGACCCCAGGCATTAGCTGGATTGCTGGATGACTTTACTACAGCAGAGGATGGATCCCTGAGGCATGGCAGCCGGTTTTGTGTGCCGAAGGGAGATCTAGTAGAGGCAGTTTTGCAGGAAGCACACCGATCGAGATATTCTATTCACCCTGGTGCTAACAAGATGTACCGTGACTTGCGGGAACATCTTTGGTGGCACGGGATGAAGAGGGATGTATCGTGTTTCATCTCGAGATGCCTAGTTTGCCAGCAGGTCAAGGCGGAGCGCTAGAGGCCAGCTGGTTTGTTGCAGCTGTTACCCATTCCTGAGTGGAAGTGGGAACATATTACGATGGACTTCGTTTCAGGGCTTCCTCGTTCCCAAGGAGGGAAGGATGCCATCTGGGTCATCGTAGACAGGCTGACGAAGTGTGCGCACTTCATACCCTTCAAGGTGGGGCTTTCCACCGAGAAGTTGGCGGAGCTATACATGCAGCAGATAGTTCGCCTACACGGAGTGCCGGTGAGCATCGTGTCAGACAGAGACAGTAGGTTCACATCCCACTACTGGAGGAGCTTGCAGGAGGAGTTGGGCAGTAGGCTCAAGTTCAGTACGGCGTACCACCCACAAACAGATGGGCAGTCCGAAAGGACGATACAGACGCTGGAGGATATGCTGAGGACTTGCGTGCTGGACTTCGGAGGATCATGGGAGAGCCATCTGCACTTGGTAGAGTTTTCATACAATAACAGCTACCAGGCCAGTATTGGTATGTCTCCTTTCGAGGCGCTTTATGGACGACGGTGCCGGACACCGCTCTTTTGGGATGATATCGGAGACAGAGTTATGCTTGGGCCAGAGATGATCACGAATGCAGCAGAGAAAGTCGGGATGATCAGAGACAGGCTCAGAGTAGCTCAGGATAGGCAGAAATACTGGGCTGATGCTAGTCGCAGGCCGATGGAGTTCGCAGATGGCGATATGGTGCTAGTGAAGATATCACCTACCAGAGGGACGATTCGGTTCGGACGAGGAGGGAAGCTGAGCCCCAGATACATCGGGCCGTTCGAGGTACTTGGCAGGATCGGAGAGGTAGCTTACAGGGTTGCACTTCCACCCAATCTAGCAGGAGTTTACGACGTCTTTCACGTATCTCAGCTGAGGAGATATGTTCCAGACCCCAGTCATGTGCTAGATCATTCAGAGTTGGAGGTCGGACCGAGCCTTACAGTTTCTGAGCAGCCAGTGGAGATATTAGACCGGAGAGAGAAGAGGCTGAGGAACAAGGTTATACCCCAAGTGCGAGTAGCTTGGAGCCGTCACTCCCCAGGTGAATCTACTTGGGAGAGGGAGTCGGACATGAGGGAGAGATTCCCTTACTTGTTCGATCCAACCGCTGCGAGGGAACCACCCGTTCCCGCTTGATACCTTAGAGGTTAGTTTTGATCGCAGCCTTAGTCATTTTGTTGCATTGCTTGCTATGTTAGATTATTGTCGGGTCTTCAATCCTTATGAATTTCGAGGACGAAATTTTTCAAGAAGGGAAGACTTGTAAGCCCCTAATTTTCAAATTCGTTTTTAATTAGTGTTAATTAATTTTTAGTGACAAATTAGCCTTAAAATAATTATTTAGATTTTTAGGAATTTTTCTAAAATTTTTAAATGATTTTAAATAAGTTTTATATATTGAAAATATCAATTTGTAATTTATTTAAATATTTTAATATCAATTTGCAATTATTAGAATTGTTTTAATACTGTTTTGTAATTATTAGATTTGTTAATATATTGGTTTGCAATTTCCCAATTGTTATGTGCAAATTTCTTTTGCACATAAACACTGCGGGGACCTATTTGTAATAACCTAAACTAGGAGGACCTAAACGCTAATCCTAAACCTACCCCCCCTCCCCCCCGACCGACGACCGCCACGCCGACGGGCAGCCCCCGCAATTTCCGGTTGCCCGACCGACCTATCGACCGCCTTAGCCCCCTATAAATGACCCCCCTCTCTCCCCCAGACAAAACCCAAACCCTAAAACCCCACCACGACCGCCCACGCCACCGTCTTCCCCAAAAACTTCCAGCCCTAACCCTAACTCCGACGAGCTTCCCCGTCCAGCCTCCACGGTCGACTTCGACAGCCGCGACCACCACCATTCGACGCGCCCGGCCAAGGCGAACGCGTCGCCACCCGAGCGCCACCGCCCCGACGTCTACTCCGCCGGCCAGCACTCTCAAACCCCCCCTGACTAGCCAGACACGTACGTGTCAGTTTGTGTTCGTGTCTATTTGTGTCTCGATTTAGCATGGGTAACTCGCCAGGACACGGGCAGTCTTTGGATAAGCTTGGACACGGCCGAATCATTTCGTGCGTGTCGTGCTGAGTATGGATACAAGACTCTGTGTCCCAAACTGTCAGGACACAGGGCCGATATGTTTATTTTTTTTTATCTATTAATCTAACCTAAACCTAATAAAACTAACCTAACCTCTAACCCTAACACTGAGCTCGGGCTGACCCCCTGGCCAGCCCGACCCGATTAAACACCCCCCCGGCTCTGTTGGCTCGAGTTCGAGCCCCCTTTCTGTTCTCTTTTTTCTGTTTTCTTTTTTCTTTTCTTTTTCCTTTTGTTTTGTATATATATTTATATATATATGTATATGTATATGTATTAATGCATGTATATATATATGTATACTATTTTTAACAGTATTTTATATGTATGTATATATACTTTATAGTTAGTAAATTTTATGTATATATGTTTGTATATGTATATATTTTTATGTGTATATATATTTTTATGTGTATATATATATTATATATATATATACACTTTATAAATAAGAATTTTCTTATATATATATATATATTTGTATATATATATAGATACTTTACAATTAAGTATTTTTCCTTATATATATATATATATATATATATATATATATATATATATGTACTTTTAAAAACATATGTATGTATATTTTCACTATGCATAACTTTACCTTATTAAAATATTAATATTTATTTTTGTATTTTAGTGTATTTAAATTACTGCAACCATTTGGTGTCCAAGCCTAGCATGGGTATTTGGGCTCAAATGTGTTTTCACACATTCAAGACCTGTACAAGTCATATTGGACTTGATTCATGGCCTTGGGTCCTGTATTTGAACTTTGGTTCAAATTATATACATGGACAAAATACGCAGATAATTAATTATTGTGTGCATTGCTGTTTTTGATTTTCTAAAAATACTTAAAGTATTGCTAAAATTATGGAAAAATAGTTTTTAGATACTATGTTAAGTTAGCTAATTTAGTATAATTTTTGTAGTATTTAATTTACTGTTTTGCCACTAGTTTGGCATATGAAACCAAAACTCATTTTCTTTATACTTAGGAAAACTGATTTTTATAAAATATTTGTACTGGTTAATAAATTCCAGAAAAATTATAATAAATTTCTATGATTAACAAGGATCACTTTAGTACTTTACTTTAAGAAAAACTAGACTTTTTGCCTATCTCTAAAATTGTTAGAACATAATGATCTTTTGATTTATTTATTGATTAATTACGACTTGTAGCTTTTTGTGTTATTTGGAGTTTTAGTCGTGTTGAACCCCATCCCTCACTAGTGTAAAGACCCTAGAAAGTTAGTTAACATAGTGTGTCACCCCACTTTGGTCTCCTATGCCAAGTCATCATTTTGGCTAGGTGCCCAGTCACAAGTCGTATCGCACCATTTAGTGTCCTAGTGTTTTAGCTTAGTGTAAAAACTAAGTTATTATATTTTACTTCTACAGCGACGAGATACTGGACATCCATAGCATTGTTATCGCAGCTTGTTTTGTTTTGCTTTGCTAGAGGCAAGTACTTTCTACGAACTTTATATATTGTCACATAAATGAACTGCAAACCCCACCATGTTATATGCTGATCCTTGGGGTAGCAAGTTAGAAACTCTACATGTTGTACTTCTAGTTACTACCATGCTTAGAACTAGATTTATGTATCCCTCACATGATAGAGTACGGGTTATGGGAAAACTGATGGTAGAGTACGTGATCATGACCCCCCTATAGTAGCGAGCAAGGTCACATTTTATATGCATACTTTGCCGTAGGCCATTATCCCGCATTTTTGTACGAATGTACACCTATGCTTGTTGACTTGTACGTATGTACATTTTATTTACATGTACCACAGTACATTGTACATCTATTGACCGATCACGTACCTGCTACAGTTTTAAACATTACATATACATCTGTTTCTATGACATATGTATCCTTACCATGATAGACTATGTGATGCCATGCTTTCCAGTTATTCCTCTCATGTTCATTTCCATGTTTCATATGCTAGTTTGCTAGATTTAGTACTTGCTCCCGTCCTGACAGGATAACGTTGTAGGTGTCCTTACTGAGGAGGAGTTACTCTGCGACTCATACTATGGGATTACTGTCGAGGACCCGGCTCTGCTTTACGAGGATGTTCCTGCAGGGAACCTCGCCTAGTTGTCTTTTGTTTACTTAGACTTTTGAGAGTAGACATGTATTAGACTACATCATTTTGTAACTGGACATGTATCCAGTTTTACATTTCAGTTTACTTGTACTTGGATATTTTACTATATACGACGACTTTTGTGTTTGGAGCATTTATGATTTTTCTTCACTTATAGAACTGTTAGCACATTTAGTCTTATCCTGTTGTCTTTAGAACAGCTTACTACGTTTTATCTCAACGTAGGCTGGGCATGACTCGGCCCGGCCCAACAATTTGGGTAGCGGGTCGTGACAGTAGGGGATCTCTTGTTCAGCGCCCGGAGGACAAGGACCTGAGTCCCTTTTTCTATGACATGCATCGGATCCTTTGCCACACTCTCACCCAGAAGTCTGGGAATATGGACAGCCTGACTGCTGAGGAGCTAATCTGTATGTATTATCTGGTCGCCCGCCAACCCTTTTCACTGTCCAAGTCCATCATCTACACCATGATGCTTATCAGGGAATCTCCTCATCGTTTCCTACTCTTTGGTATGTACATCACCATGATCCTTGAAGCAAATGGTGTTGACCTGACTCATTGCCCGCTTGGCGATCCTCGTCCCTCCCTTCTTGCCAAATCGAAGGGACGTGGTCATGCGGCTCCTGCTGTTGCCCCTCCTACTGCTCCTGCTGCTGTTGCCGGTGGCCCTGCATCTCCTCTGGCGACTCTTCTCACTCATGACATGCGCCGCTACATTGATCGCAAGTTTGCCGATCTATCTCTCTACCCATGAGCGTATTCAGGCCAACACTCGGGGACTCGGCACTCTTATCCACCATGGCTTCATGGACCAGGCGTACTACATTCAGCGTATGTTTGAGGAGCACACTCCCTTTCTCAACCCTAACACTCCTCATCCAGACTTTTCGGGGCCTCGCTTCACTGATCCTAACGTTTATGGCTTCATGTACCCGGATGGCGTCGACCCTTATGGCATCTTCACCACTGCTTCCGGGGATGATGAGGATCAGGAGGCCGGCCCATCTCATGCGCCTGACAGTTGATGATGCCTTATTTAGTCTTGTCTTGTGTGGTCCTTCGGGGACTTTTCGTATGTGTTTTGTGTGGTCCTACGGGACTTTTAAATATCTGCTTTTAGTTATGTGTTCGGTTGGGCTTCTATAGCCTCGTTGTTTGTACCCCTGCTTTTTATTAAATGAAAGTTTTAGTATGTTTTTCTGTTCAGTTATATGTTCTGTCTTTTTCTCACCATCTTTGATTAACTGACAAAGGAGGAAAAATCGTATTGAGGGGGAGATTCTTTATTACGGGGGAGCCATTTACTTTCTTTATTTTTATTATTTGTCAATTATCAAAATAGGGAAGTTTGTTGGCACATCGATTTTGATTATTGTTCACAATAACCCTTGTACGTCTTTAGTTTGTACTTCTCACAGGCAAGAATAGAAGAAAGGATTCTCCATTCCATGACGCTAATCAAAGACCATGGAGCTCTGCATCTCTCCTTTATCAGATTTGCCAAAGACTATGAAGCAGCTTGGAGACTACAAAGAAGACGGTTCTTCTCCTTGTTCTTTTCCTGAGTCTGTAAATGTCTAGGAAATCTTTGTACATACTTTGTTAGGATGACAATGCTAAAGGAAGAAAATGGTGAAATAGTTATTTAAAAGAGGCAGAAAATCCGCCGGATTTTTGGACTAATCTGCTGGATAATCCGATCACTCACAGCAAGTTAGTGGGACATTGATCGGATCATCCGACGGACCTCCGCGAAAATCCGCCGGATTATCCGATCGCTCACAGCAAGTCAGTGAGCCAATGTTCGGATAATCCGACGGACTTCCGTATAAATCTGCCGGATAATCCGATCGCTCACAGCAAGTTAGTGAGCCAAATGTTCGGATCATCCGGCGGACATCCGCAGAAGTCCGACGGATAATCCGATTCTCTCACAGCAAGTCTGTAAGCTAGTGTTCGGATCATCCGCCGGATTTCCGCTTAAATTCGATGGATAATCCGCTTGACTTGTTTGCAACTTTTGAATTCAAATCCAACGGCATCTGGCAAGTGCATTTAATGCATCCAACGGCTCTTTTGATGACCGTTACTGTTGACCGGATAATCCGACGGATTTTTGCTGAAATTCGACGGATAATCCGGTTGACGGCTGATTTGCCTTTATGACTTTGGATTTGTATAAAAGGAGTTTCACTCTCTCCTCTTAAAGACTATCTCTTACAAGCTTTAAATTTTTTCAACCACAAAAGAGCTTCACCATTAATACTCCACCAAGCTTTCAAATTGTCATCCTTTCCCAAGTGCTAGAGTATTTGCAAGTTGTAATCTTCGATCTTCACGTGTTAGAAAATCAACAAGTTCTCTTCTCATTTGTTTGAAGTTGGCGAGCCTTCGTAAGAAAACTCGTGTGTTGAAGTTGGCGAGTCTTCGGATCCAAACTCGTGTTGAAGTTGGCGAGTTCTTCGGATCCAAACTCGTGTGTACTATTTGATTAAATAGTGGATTTAAGCCGGAGAGAGTTCCGGGACTGGATTACCTCAAGCGAGGATACCAGGATACATCTTGTGTTTGATCTTCCTACTCTTTACTTTTATTTGTCATATATTGCTTCTATTGCTCTAGATTTATTTTATCTCCCTATTCACCCCCCTCTAGGGTTCTACAATGCATTCATACACCCTTTGACATCATGTATCCCATGTCACATACACCTACCTATCACTAAATTATAGAACATTAACACATATCCTTTCACACACATGCCAAACACACACATACTCACTTACTCTTTTATCTCTCTTTCTCTCTCTATATATATATGTATGTGCCTATATATATAGCTTTCCTATATATATATATATCTATGTATATGAATATGTGAATGTGAATAATATATATACATTATATGACTAAGTTTGTGTGCCTTATTAGCTTATGGTTTAGTTTTGTGCTTGGTTTAGCAAGTGACTTAGGCTATGAGTTAGTAGCTATCTTGGATACTTGATTTGCATATACTTAGTTTGTTTAGACCTAGAATAACTTGTTTGACCTAATTTAGACTTGTTAGACCTAGTTTGACCATAGTTGACCTAGGTTTGACTTTCAGGGTTGACCAAGTTGACCAAGAGTTGACTTTGGTCTAGATGGACCTAGAATCATGTAGAATGTATAGTAGAACTTCATATTGCCATTTTGGACTTGTTGTGACTTGTGCTGTTCTGATTAGGAGCCAGATACCTCTCCTCGGACAGTATATTTACTTTGGACATTCAGATACTAGGCGAGTACTTTCTCTGATCTTTTCATACTTACCTGGATTATATTCTTGCTCTAGATTACTCTACTTGATGCTGACACGTATCTTCACGGATTAGTACTATATGGATCCTTTTCTGAGATGTTATCCCTCTACGGGTGTATCGGGTATTTTATGTTCATATACTTTATCATGTGCATCAGGTACTCCTTGTACTCGTACTAGTTCATGTTTTTACATGTTCTCATGTGCTTTCATGTGCTTCATGTGCTTTCATGTGCTTTATCATGTGCCTCATGTACTACTCATTACATGAGTTCACGTATCTTAGCTGTATTCATGTGCCTATAACGTAACTTGAATGGATCCTTGTGTATTGATTGGGGCAGGATGAGTAGAATTGGTTATGTGAACACTATCCCCAGTAGCTGTATTCATGTGCCTCCTTAGTTGTATTTATGTGTCCCTAAGCCGTTTACATAACCATATTGTACTCTAAATCACGTAGCCACTTACAGTCTCTACTATCATGTATTTACTTTCAGTTACAAAATATCTCCTGTTTACTCGTACTTCCATTCAGCATTTCCTGTATTTTACTCTATTGCATGCTTTATACTCCTAACCTGTTATGAACTGTTTTGAGAGATATGTGCTCGGTCCCGTCCTGACTGGACCTGTTGATAAATTTTACAGATAGCTTGGAGGTTATTGCTAGCCTAGAGGAGACACAGTAGAGGTCGGAGTAGATAGCTAGAGTTTCTCCTTTATTTTCAGTTGTCTTTAGTTGTATTATAGATTACTGTATTTGAGCTTTGAGATGTATTTCTGGGTTGGTTTTTCTTAGACACTTAGACTTCTATCTGATGTATCTCTTTTGGATTTCATGTTCTATCTATCTTCGATTATGCTCTACCTTAGATGTGATTGAGTTTACATTCTGCTATGTCATCCCCATTCGGAGAGTATAAACTGTTTAGCCTTATACTGTTAGATACATGAGACCTAGGACAGCGTTCTACCGCCGACACTGCGGCGTAGGCTGGACGTACCCACTTCTTGTGCCCTTATTCTAGGGTGCGGGTCGTGACACGTTTTTAGTGGTGGCCCATGCAGGTCGAGTTTGTGTAGTGGTATTCGAACTAGAGTACCACTACAGCCTGCAGCAGAATTAGGATATATTTTTGAAGGTACTCAATCACAGTTAGGATTTCTTCAAAGATTCCTGGGACGACCCTTGAGAATCTTATTTTAACTTCGATTTGAAAAACTCTTCTTCCCTTAATTTGATTTATCTTTACTTTCTGTTGTTGAACTTGATTTTGATGATGATTGTGGAGTTTTGAATCTTGATTTTAGCTGTTGCATCCGAGTTTGTATTTATATGATTTGATGGATTATTGTTCAGTTTTGAATCTTGATGTTCGTTGATAAATTTGATTTTTGGGTATCCATTGTTGATTTAATTTAATTTTTGTCAAGATGAAATTATATGGGCTAGGTCATCTAAGTTATGGAATCTAGTCTTCTACAGTCACATTAGCCAGCATGGTGAGGACATATAGTCTAATTTTGGATATATTTCTCGGGTGTGGGAATTTAAGGTTTTTGCAGCCAAGCTAGCGGCATCGCAAAAATTTTAAATACCATGATTCTAGAGGTATGTGCCTAAGTCGAGGACTCTGTGATTATCATAGCCTTGCTTACTAGTATGACGAGGATTTAGAGTACCATGATTTTGGATAGACGCATATGATTATCAGATTGTACCTTAAATATTTTTGAACATATTTTCTCTACTTTTGTTCCAGTCCTTCAAAAAAAAAATTATTATTTGTTTGTTTTGTTTTGCTTCTCATTATTTAACTTAGGAGTAGGTTTAGTTGTTTTTATAAACTCTTGTGTAACTTCTTGCTATGAGTTTCTTCTTAATACAATGAACCGATGATTTTGCTAGACCTTATCTTGTAATTGATATTATAGTTCTGGGTTTCAAAATGGTTTCTTCTTTAAACAGATAAGCAAAACAGATTTTATCGTTATTACTTTCTTGCTATTATTCTTGTATTAAATAATATTAATAATAAAACTGTCTTGATTACGTCAATCACCTACTTTGCAATCTTGGTAGGAATCTAAATGTTGGTCTTGATGTAGAATTTGATTTTTATATTGGGACATGAGAATATATATATAGTGGACACAGACTCTTTGCTTGACATGTATGCATGCTACACTTTGATTTCCAACCTATCTAAATACATATTAATATGTTGTTGATGTTTAAATTTTCAAAACTCCAATATTTCTGATACAGTACAGTAACAGAGACTGGTTCTCTGCATTTCCAGTTAAAATTTGTAATTCAAATATAAATTTTATGTTATTAGTTATGTTTATATCACTGCACATGTATGTTATACATAGGGTTTCAATTCAAAAAAATTGGTTGAGTTTTGTGTTTGAATTTGTCAAATCTAAGACTGTGTGCATAATAACCCTTAATACTGGATTCCAAATGTTTAGTTCAATTGTTGTTTTATTTTTTTAAAAAAATGTAATATTTGGAAGCTATGTACATTGTTGTATGTAGGGATATGATGTTAGGTTTATACTCTTACATGTTAGGTTGTGATAAACATTGGGTTGGTTAATATTATACTGGTTTAAATGTTAGCTTATTTCAGATTCTTGTATGTAAATGCTGAACTAAAACTGGGCCTAACCTTTCATTGCTAAAGCTATAACCCTGTATAGTGACACCCACACTCTAACATAGTATACACTTCCATGTAACCTAACCCTTCCTCTCTATGTTATATTCATATATCTGTATAGATATATATAGAGTTTATGCATACATGTTATAATGTATATAGATACATAACTAAATCTCTACCTCTTTATATATACATATATACCTGGTTAGCCATGCATGTTATGAGCAAATGAGTTGTGTATTGTAGATTGTTTAACCAATATGCCATGATTTGTGTAACTTGATAGTTATTGTTTGAAACCCAAATCCTCCTATGCCCTTTTATGTATATTTCACATACACACACGCCTATTATCTAACCATATGAACATGTCCACATACACCCATACACACAAGAACTACATAACTTGTACATAATGCTAGCTTTTTCCTCTCTAACGCTATATATATAAATATATTGTGATTGGATTTCCATGCAATTGGCTTTCAATCTTTAACTTTTGATTTTGATTTTCTTGAATAGTACCCCTTATTAGATAAATGGTAGTTAACTTTATTTTATTTTGATAAGTACCAGTTTTCATATAGGATGGTAGACTGCCTTACAGTCTTGATGATTGTTATTTCTGTATCTTTTTTAGTTTAGTACCCTAGATCTTGTGTGTTTTGATACCCTATGACCGTTTTGGTTTAGCATGACTAGTATACCTAGATGAGACTTTCACTACCACCATATGCCATGACCCTGTATGTCATCCTTTTAAATCGTATGATTGTTTAAGTTCTGAGACTTTGATTGTGGGGGGGGGGGGGGGGTTGACCTAGAAGGAGTATGAACATTTTAATTTCGAGGACAAAATTTTTCTAAGGTGGGTAGACTTGTAACACCCAGTTTTCTAAAATGAGGGTAATTTTAAAATTTTGTAATTTTAATTATGTATTGATTTGACATTTAAATCATGATATGATTTTTGGTAATTTTTAAATCATTTTAAAACTATTTAAAATCATGACTTGTGATTTTGATTTTTTGCTAGTGAAAGCCTAGAGACTGTTTGACCTAGAGCCTAACGATGTGATTAGGATATTTTAATGTCATTTCTAGCCTAAGGATATTTTGCAGTTGACCTCTTTGAATTATTTTGATATTTATTGCGTTGGTGATTGTTGATTTTGACCTTTGATAGGTGTGATTTTGTGATGGTTTGTGTCCGTAGCAGACACGTATCAGTTTTTATTTACAAATGTTTGATGTGCCTCAAAGTGATTTTTTTATTGCTGATTTTTTTTAAAGTAGTTGAATGAGATTGTTTTCTGCATGTGTTTTCTGTGATTGCTTTGTTTAATTTCGAGGACGAAATTTTTTTAAGGTAGATAGATTTGTCACCCCCAGTTTTCAGAAATAGGGATATTTTTGTCATTTTATATTTTTGAATATTTTTGAAATTTATTTTATTATTTATGATATTATTTTGGGGTTGAAATTTATTTTATTATTTATGATATTGTTTTGGGGTTATTTGAGTCGGGTTCGAATTTTAACTCAATCCGACTTGAAACGGGGACCCGGGGGGTAGTTTGACTCTAGTGGGACCCACACACTAGTTAGGCATTGCCCACATGATATTAATTTTAGTCCACATGATATTAATTTTAGTTAGTAGTTAGACTAATTATTTATGGATAGGTTTAGTTTAATTAGAGACATAAAACTAGACTAAATTGACCTCAACCTTTAACCCATTCCTAATTTAAATCAAATAGATTAGTAGAGGGCATTTTGGACATTCAAATAGGCGACACCTCATCTTTTTGGGCAGCCACCAATGGGGGGGGATAAGGAGTGAGTCACTCCTTCATTCATTTGTTTTCATCCACTTTTTCTCTCTTGTTCTTCCTCAAATTAATTTAGAGATGAACCTCCATTGATTTCATCTCCAAATCAACCCTTTCTTCCACCAAATCTTCTTTATTTCTCCTCTACTCCATGGTTAGAGGGTGCTAGCCAAGTTTGGGAGGATTCGGAGCTCATTCGTGTCCTTTTAGATTCTCTACGTGTCGGTGTCGTGTCGGAAGGATTTTCCTTTGAATCTCTCTCCCGGAAGGTATAATCTCTCCTCTAATCCATCCCTACATGCATATAAAAATATTTTGAACCCATAAGAATGACCCCATGGTTGTATCTCCATTTGTGTCTATTTCATGTCCATTTGGAGGTCATAGGAGTGTCCTTTGTGTTGTGGTTGTGTCCATGTAGGAAAATCCCAAATTTGGACACACTATGTGTTGTTGTTATGTATGAATGAATTATTACATGTTTAATCTCATATTTTTGTATTGGAGATGTGTTCTATAGTGTCTCATATATATATATATTAGTGTAGAGAGTGAGTTCTTGATATATTATGTTATATACTTGTGTTTCTTTTGTCTCAAACTACCTAAATTCGTCATAATATTTATCCACATTTTTAGTAGCAATAGCAGCTTAGAAATGTCATAACTTTTAGCATAAAACTCTGATTTATCTCCCGTTTTTTTTAAAAGAACCGTATCGAAGTTAACTTTCCAAATATATATTTTAATAAGCCAAATTCTTTCTGTAACTTTCTGTAGAATTATTTGAGTGTCAGCTGTACGAAAGACGAATGCAGTTCGGTATTTTCGCGATTTCGGGAGCTTTCGGACACGAAAATGCGATCCGTTTGAAGTTTCGGAAAGCTAACACGAAGGACTACGACATACTTTAATCCTAGAATTTAGTGAATACCTAATTGGTACAGTATTTGTGTTAAGTAGAAGAGTGACTATACGATATATGCATTTTGTGTAACCTATGAGCCTATGTAGTATGGATATTAAATGAATATAGAGTATGTAATACATGATATTTTAGATGAATGAAATAAGATATATATATGATATATATTCTCTTTACATTAATGTATATATATGGTTGAATGCAAACATGTAGAAATGCAATTAATATAATGCATATGAGCAATGTATGAGTAAAAGAATGATATACAATGTATGCATGAAAGTATATAATGAATGCTAGATATGAATGCAACATATATATGCAATGATAGATAAGAATGCATATTGTATAAATATTGTAATGCAATATATAATGATAACATGTATGGTAATGTAGAGTATATGATGCAAGCATGAATGAATAGAGGAAATACATGTATATATGTAATATAGAATGTAATATATGAATGCAAGTATGCAAGATAATGTATTGTATCCATATATGATGTATTCAACTTAAAGATAATGTAATATATGAAAGGAATGATAATATATAACATGATATATAGGGTAATGCAAGGTATGAAATATGTGATGTGTGCATGTTTGTATGTCTCTATGTTAATGTATGAAATGATATGAATATACAATATATGCATATGTATAAAACATGTAGGTAATGCATAGATGCATAAATGAAATGAATGTTTGCAATTTGTTAATATAAATACAAGTATCTAATATGCATGGATGTAAGTATAATATAATACAAGTATACATGTATGTATCATATAAATGTATTATACATGATATGTATGTATGCATGTATACAAGGTAAGTATGTATGTATGTATTTCTATAAACTGAGTTAACCTATAACCTTTTACACACATGCATTCATACACCCTTTGACATCATGTATCCCATGTCACATACACCTTCCTATCACTAAATTTTAGAACATTAACACATATCCTTTCACACACATGCCAAACACACACATACTCACTTACTCTTTTACCTCTCTTTCTATATATATATATATATATATATATATATATATATATATGTATGTGCCTATATATATAGCTTTTCTATATATATCTATGTATATGAATATGTGAATGTGAATAATATATATACATTATATGACTAAGTTTGTGTGCCTTGTTAGCTTATGGTTTAGTTTTGTGCTTGGTTTAGCAAGTGACTTAGGCTATGAGTTAGTAGCTATCTTGGATACTTGATTTGCATATACTTAGTTTGCTTAGACCTAGAATAACTTGTTTGACCTAATTTAGACTTGTTAGACCTAGTTTGACCATATTTGACCTAGGTTTGACTTTCAGGGTTGACCAAGTTGACCAAGAGTTGACTTTAGTCTAGATGGAACTAGAATCATGTAGAATGCATAGTAGAACTTCATATTGCTATTTTGGACTTGTTGTGACTTGTGCTGTTCTGATTAGGAGCCAGATACCTCTCCTCGGACAGTATATTTACTTTGGACATTCAGATACCAGGCGAGTAAATTTTCTGATCTTTTCATACTTACATGGATTATATTCTTGCTCTAGATTACTCTACTTGATGCTGACACGTATCTTCAAGGATTAGTACTATATGGATCCTTTCCTGAGATATTATCCTTCTACGGGTGCATCGGGTATTTTATGTTCATGTACTTTATCATGTGCATCAGGTACTCCTTGTACTCTTACTAGTTCATGTTTTTACATGTTCTCATGTGCTTTCATGTGCTTCATGTGCTTTTATGTGCTTTATCATGTGCCTCATGTACTACTCATTACACGAGTTCACGTATCTTAGCTGTATTCATGTGCCTATAACGTAACTTGAATGGATCCTTGTGTATTGATTGGGGTGGGGTGAGTAGAATTGGTTATGTGAACACTATCCCCAGTAGCTGTATTCATGTGCCTCCTTAGTTGTATTCATGTGCCCCTAAGCCGTTTACATAACCATATTGTACTCTAAATCACGTAGCCACTTACAGTCTCTACTATCATGTATTTACTTTCAGTTACAAAATATCTCCTGTTTACTCGTACTTTCATTCAGCATTTCCTGTATTTTGCTCTATTGCATGCTTTATACTCCTAACCTGTTATGAACTGTTTTGAGAGAGATGTGCTCGCTCTCGTCCTGACTGGACCTGTTGATATATTTTACAGATAGCTTGGAGGTTATTACTAGCCTAGAGGAGACACAGTAGAGGTCGGAGTAGATAGCTAGAGTTTTTCCTTTATTTTCAGTTGTCTTAAGTTGTATTATGGATTACTGTATTTGAGCTTTGAGATGTATTTCTGGGTTGGTGTATCTTAGACACTTAGACTTCTATCTACTGTATCTCTTTTGGATTTCATGTTCTATCTATCTTCCATTATGCTCTACCTTAGATGTGATTGAGTTTACATTCTGCTATGTCACCCCCATTCGGGGAGTATAAACTGTTTAGCCTTATACTGTTAGATGCATGAGACCTAGGACAGCGTTCTACCGCGGACACTGCAGCGTAGGCTGGACGTACCCACTTCTCGTGCCCTTATTCTAGGGTGCGGGTCGTGACAGAGGACACCGGGGATAGAGCAGTTCCAGAAGATGAGCCCCAGAGACTTCCTGGGGACAGAGGGGATTCTATATGCCGATGAGTGGATCGAGCATATAGAGGAGATCTTCCGCCTGGCCCGGATACCAGCAGATCTCCCGATTGAGACAGCAGCTAGCCGGATGCGAGATCTTGCTCGTACCTGGTATCAGTCAGACCCCAGGCTGGGGGTAGCTGGGCAGACTTGGGAGGAGTTCAAGGGCTTCTTCAAGAAGAAGTTCTTTTCAGATTCAGCGCTCAGAGCCTTGGAGTCGCAGTTCGAGAGCCTAGTCCAGGGGAGCCTTTCAGTGGAGGAGTACGCTGGGGAGTTCGGCCGCCTCGGCAGGTTCGTAGAGGGCTTGAGCGAGACGGCGAAGGCCCAGAGGTTCCGGAAGGGTCTGGTCAAGGAGGTCAAGTCCTTGACCAAGGGCAACAGGGATGCCACATTCGAGGAGATCTTGACGGGAGCCTTACTGGCAGAGGATGATCTTGAGCTTAGGCTCAAGAGGGGGCGAGACCCAGTTGGAGGCAGCAGCAGCGGAGGCCAGGCCAAGAGGCCCCACTTTCAGCACCAGCAGCTGAGGAAGTTCCAGCCGCAGTCGATCTAGCAGAGGCCAGTTCACCAGCAGCAACAGCCGAGACAACACCAGCAGGGTCAGAGACAGGGTATCATTTGTGCCTACTGCAAGAAGCCCGGGCATGTCACCAATGAGTGCCAAAAGAGGCTGGGCCAGTGCCTAGTGTGTGGTTCAGCAGACCACTAGATGAGGGAGTGCCGCATAACACGAGCAGCTCAGAGAGGAGGAGCCAGGGCTCCAGCAGGCCAGCAGAGGAGACCAGCCCTGCCGACACAGCAGCAGAGGTTCGTCCAGCACCAGCAGCAGGCCAGGGGAGGCCAGCAGGGGAGAGGATTTGCCATGGCAGCAGAGGATACGGAGGCCATCGGAGAACTGATCGCAGGTTCGATCCTTCTCGACTCCAGTCCAGCTTTTGCATTATTCTATTCCGGTGCTTCGCATAGCTTCATATCAGTATCTTTTACGATTAGACACGGTATCATAGATGAATCGTTGCCTAGGACTTACAAGATCACGACCGGGGGTGGCATTATCCTCGTGAGTGATGTTTGTAAGGGTCGGAGAGTAGTTTTGGGAGGCCGTGAGTTAGAGGTGAGCCTGTTCATAATGCCATTGCCGAACTACAATATAGTACTAGACAAGGATTGGTTGAGCAGGCACCATGCCAGCATTGATTGCAGAGGGGGTAGAGTTCTCTTTAGAGCGCCGGGGGAGCCAGAGTTCAAGTACTCCAGACGTCAGGCAGAGCAGAGCAGCAGAGTTTTTTGTGGAGTCTCGGTTGAGGAGCAAGCGATTCCACATCCCTTGATAGCAGAGTATATGGATGTTTTCCCAGAGGAGTTGTCGGGATTGCCACCAGACAGAGACATTGAGTTCTCGATAGACTTGGTTTCAGGAGCGAAACCCATCTCTCAGCATGTCTATCAGGTGAACAATAGTGAGTTGGTAGAGCTGAAAAGTAGGTGGATGAGCTGCAGGACAAGGGCTTCATCCTCTCGAGTTCATCGCCATAGGGTGTACCAGTGTTGTTTGTGCCGAAGAAGGATGGGTCAGTACGGATGTGTATTGACTACGGGACACTCAACAACCTCACGATCAAGAACAGATACCCACTGTCGCGGATCGATGATCTATTTGACCAGTTGAGTGGAGCTCGGGTATTTTCCAAGATTGATCTGAGGTCGGGATATCACTAGGTAAAGGTGAAGAGGAAAGATATTCCCAAGACCGCTTTCAGAATGCGGTACGGGCAGTTTGAGTTTTTGGTTATGCCATTTGGGCTAACCAATGCACCAGCAGTATTTATGAACCTTATGAACAAGGTGTTTCACCAGTACCTGGATCAGTTTGTAGTGGTGTTCATTGACGACATCTTGGTATATTCCAAGACTGAGGAGGAGCACGAGGAGCATTTGAGGATCGTGCTGGAGACTCTCAGGAGGGAGCAACTTTACGGGAAGCTCTCCAAGTGTGAGTTCTTCTTGGACCGGATGGACTTCTTGGGGCATGTGGTGACTGAAGATGGTATCTCAGTTGACCCCAAAAAGATTGTAGCAGTTGAGGTATGGACAGCGCCGACTTCAGTGGCAGAGATCAGGAGTTTCCTGGGGCTGGCAGGATATTATCAGAGATTTGTGCAGGATTTCTTCCGGGTTGCAGAACCGTTGACTCGGTTGACCCGAAAGGATTCTGAGTTCGTTTGGTCAGAGGAGTGTCAGGCAGCTTTTGATGAGTTAAAGAAGCGGCTTACGACAGCTCCGATTTTGACATTGCCTTCAGGATCAGGTGGATTCACTATTTATAGTGACGCTTCAGGGAAGGGGCTGGGTTGTGTGTTACAGCAGCATGGGAAGGTGATTGCCTATGCTTCCAGGCAGTTACGTCCCCATAAGAAGAACTACCCTACCCACGACCTGGAGCTTACAACAGTGATATTTGCTCTGAAGTTGTGGAAGCATTATCTGTATGGAGAGAGGGTGGAGATTTTTACAGATCACAAGAGCTTAAAGTATGTGTTCACTCAGAAGGAGTTGAACATGAGGCAGCGCAGATGGCTAGAGTTGATGAAGGACTTTGACATCCTACTTCAGTATCACCCAGGGAAGGCCAACGTGGTTGCCGATGCCTTGAGTAGGTATCCGACAGCCATGTGTTTGACCATAGATCGGCATTTGCTTGCAGACTTGGAGAGCCTTGGGATTGAGGTGATCGTGCCCGGAGTGCAGATGCAGATGTGGGGCATGCAGATACAGTCGAACTTGGTGGAGAGGATCAAGGCGACTCAGTTTGAGGATGTTGCTCTGCGGTGTCTCCGAGAGCAGGTCCGAGCAGGATTGGTGGACGATGAGTTTTCTCTTGCAGAGGATGGTGCCTTGAGGCACGGTTCCAGGTTATGTGTGCCCAGCGGAGAGCTCAGGAAGGAGGTTTTGAAGGAGGCCCACAGATCTCAGTACTCTATCCACCCTGGTGCCAACAAGATGTACCGAGATCTGAGGGAGCATGTTTGTTGGTCCGGGATGAAGCGGGAGGTGGCTCGCATCGTGGCTAGGTGCTTGGTCTATCAGCAGGTCAAGGCAGAGAGGCAGAGGCCCGGTAGATTGTTGCAGCCGCTGTCCATTTCCGAATAGAAAAGGGAGCATATCACTATGGACTTCGTATCAGGATTGACGCGTACACCAGGAGAAAAAGACGCGATTTGGGTCATCGTTGACAGGTTGACCAAATCGGCCCACTTCTTGCCATTCAAGGTGGGTACGTCTACAGAGAGGCTGGCAGAGATGTATATGCGGCAGATAGTCAGGATTCACGGGGTTCCGGTCAGCATCATCTCAGATCGGGATAGTCGCTTTACTTTCTATTTTTAGAGGAGTCTGCAGATTAGCTTGGGCACTCAGCTCAAGTTTAGTACCGCATACCACCCCAAGACGGACGGACAGTCAGAGAGGACTATTCAGACACTTGAGGATATGCTACGGACGTATGTCCTGGACTTTGGAGATTCCTGGGAGGATCATCTTCATTTGGTGGAGTTTGCTTGCAACAACAGTTTCCAGGCCAGCATTGAGATGTCACCTTTCGAGGCTCTGTACGGGCGTAGGTGTCGTACATCCTTATCTTGGGATGATGTTGGTGAGCGAACTTTACTGGGGCAAGAGATGGTTGTTGACGCAGCCGAGAAGGTGAAGCTCATCCGGGATAGATTTCGCGTGGCGTAGGACAGACATCGGCACTGGGCCGATAGCCACCGAAGGCCCTTGGAGTTTGAGGTACAGATTAGAGTAGGATTAGATTTAGGTTTGTTTGTTTATGATTTTGATCATGTTTGTTTATCATAATCAATTGAGACCTTACTTTTGATTAGGTCGGAGACCAGGTTTTCTTGAGGATATCTTCGACTCGTTGTACGATACATTTTGGTCGAGGCGGGAAGCTTAACCCGCGCTTTATCGGCCCTTTTATTATCAGCGGGAGAGTCGGTGAGGTGGCATACAGGCTAGACTTGTCACCTGCACTTATGGGAGTCCACAACGTATTCCATGTATCATATTTGAGACGGTACGTGGCTGATCCTAGCCATATGTTCGATCATTCGAAGATTGAGGTTGGACCTTCTCTCAGCTATCCAGAGCAGCCAGTAGAGATTCTGGATCGATGGGAGAAGGTTCTGAGGAACCAGGTGATACCCTTGGTACGCGTCGCATGGAGGCATCATTCTCCAGGAGAGTCTACCTGGGAGCGGGAGGATGAGATGCGCGAGCGGTACCCCTATCTTTTTGGACCTTGAGGTATACTTTTCTATCCTTCTCAGCAGTTAGTTTCGCCTTTAATTTTGAGGACAAAATTCATTTAAGGAGGGTAGATTTGTCACTACCACACTTCTAGTTTGAGGGTATTTTGTCATTTTTGGGGTTATTTGAATTTATTAGAATTTATTTGAATTTATGGGAATTTTTAGAAATTATTTTGGAATTATTTGAATGAAGGTTGACTAGGTTGACTTTGACTAGCTTTGACTTGGTAACCTAACCCTTGTTGAGTTTGGACTTGGTTAGATTATGAGACCCTAGGATAAGTTAAGTTAACCATACTCTAGTTATTAGAATCAATTAGGAATATAGAGATTAGAATAGAAAGCTTTTGATCACATGTCATGACTTGTGATTTTTGAAACATTGATTAATGACTAAGCCCAACCCACTAGCAACCCTAACCCAAACCCATACTTGGCCGGCCACTTGACCCATCCTAGGGATTCCCCCTATAAATATTCTCCTAGAAATTGGGGCTAGCCTCTTTAGGAAGAACAAGTTTTAGAAAAAGGTATTTTCTCAACTTCAATAATCCATAGAAATTCCATTTTAGCTCCTTTTTCACTCAAATAAACTGTAATAGGTTTTAAATGAAGTGTTCTTGCTGTTGTTATATGTTTTTCTCAGATTCATACCAATTTGGAGAAGTTTGCTAGCAAGAGGACCCCCCCCCCATTTGAGACTTTTCTTGCATTTGGTCACCTATAGGTAAATCTATGTAAACTTCATTAAACTTTGAATTTCTTTGTATGGAGACCTAGATCTAGGTGTCCCCTAGCTAACCCTAGATTTTCTTGTCATTTTAGACCCATTTCGTGTCCGTATCGGATACGTATCCGACCTAGGTCTAAGTGTTTGATGAAATGCCCCAATGGGCATTTCGATTTAATTTTTAGAAAGTAAATGAATAGGAAATTATTATTTGATGTTGCTTACATATTTCTTTTGGACTGGGAGTGTTTTTGTGTCGCATCGTGTCGGGTTGGACACGTGCACACGAGGGTGCACGCGCGCGCGCGGGGGCTGCGTGTCCTGCCTCTCGGGGTAGATTCCTCACTGGACACGGCGACTCAGGTCATGCCACTTGGCGTGGGCCAAGGAGCAATGACTGACACGAGTCCCTCCAAGTTGGAGATGCTCTCGTGTCGTGTCGGACACGTTCTCCAGCCCGTACTGGGTTTGGACTGACAGTTCAGTCGATTTTATCGGGCTCTGCTACGCAGTTATAACTTGGACACGGGGACGCTTTGACTCAGTGCAGGCACCTAGACAGGAAGGCCTATACTAGGCGTATCCCTGTGCACAAGCACGAGGGTTGGTTTGCCCTGTGTCGAGTGCACGACACGCGTGCACTCGTGTACGAGGATTGGTCCTGTGTTGTACTATTTTGTGTCTTAAAATCGTTTGGACACGTTTGTGTCCTCTTGCTTGGACACAAACACATTGCATGACACGTACACTATAGATATTTTATTTACCAACCTATAAATTCGTGTTTTGATTTGGTTTTATGTGTTAATTCCTAATTACCCTAATTTCTGAAACTGTGTAGTATTTTTCTGCATTTCCAGATTTTGAAACATGAAATTTGGCAATTGTTTAATCTAAATTAATGCTGTTAAGGATTGGTTTTAGTCCCTAAATTGATTCTTCTATGTTTGATCTAGTTGTGTGTCGATTTTTGGGTTGTTTGGTGTTTTTTTGATTTCAAAATGGGGTTGGGATATGTGGGGACTGAAAACTGGGTTCAGTTTTCATTTAACTGATATAATGCATTGATTTCCTTTCCTTTCCTTTCCTTTCCTTCCTATTTTCCTGAGACTGAACTGTAGGGACTGTTGTGCAGGATGAATTGGTTCCTTCCTATTCTCCTAACTGTACTGGCAGTACTCACTGCACACTCACACACATCCTCAACATGGCACACACTGTTTGAATACTTGAACACTGTCCATGTTGGACTGTCTCATTGTTTTCAGTGTCACTCACACATCACTCACTTGACAGTACACACACACACCCTCACTCAATAACACACACACACACACACAGTCATCTACACACATTGTTTTGCACACACAGTTCACACACATCTCACACACACATGCTCTCTCTCTCTCTAAATCCATATGTGTATATATATATTATACTTAATAGGCACATGTATGTATATAATATATGTATGTATATAGACTATGTGTAAACCTATTTATGTATGTATATCATATAGGTATGTAATGTATATATGTAAGTTATGTATATCATATAAGTGGCCTACACACTTATGTGTATTTTTGAATTGAACCTATATATATAAGTAGCTATGATAATGTATGCAACTTCTATATATATGTAATGTATATACATTTCTACCTAATGTATAGTGTAATGGTTAGAATAGACTAGTATAGGCTTGTTAGGCTTGCATAGCCTTGTAATGGTGTGTGTTAGCTAGTTTAGCCTTGTTTAGACTAGTATGGACTAGTTAGACCTAGAATGACTAGTTTGACCTAATTTAGACTTGTTTGACCTAGTTTGACCATAGTTGACCTAGGTTTGACTTCTTGGTTGACCAAGGTTGACCAAGAGTTGACTTTGGCCTAGATTGACCTAGACTCATGTAGAGTGCATAGTAGAACTTCATTTTACCATTTTAGACTTGTTGTGACTTGTGCTGTTCTAATTAGGAGCCAGACACCTCTCTTCGGACAGTACATTTCAGTTGGACACTCAGATACCAGGCGAGTACATTCTCTGATCATTTTATATCCTGCTTAGAATTATTTTCCTGCATTAAATTACTTTACTTGATACTGTCACGTTGGTCACACGGATTAGTACTATATGGATCCCTTCTTGAGATGTTATCCCTTCAGGGAGCATCGGGTACTACATGTTCTGTGTGTTTCACTTACATGGCGTATCACTATGCTTCATTGGTTCATTGATCACTTGTGACATATACTCTTTGTTGGCCCATTGGTCATATGGTCAAACTGATTTTAATAATTGATCAAACTCTGTCTGGATATATGAAGCTAGTCAAGATGTATCGGACTCTTGGACATGATCAAGAACAGCTATCTACACAGTTCAAGACCGAAACAATGTTTGCCTGTTCGAGTCTGTATTTCTTTAAGCAATATATTTTTCATTTTATTGAGTCTAGGAATACATTGTACACCAAGTCGTACTGGCAAATAGGCTATTCCAAAATAATTTCAAAATGTTTTTAAAATGTCCTTAGTTTTGAAAAACATTCTTATTAACAAAAGCTTCAAAAAGATTTTCAAAAGGGTTTTCAAAAATCTCCAAAAACTGATTTTAAAAACCTAACCTAACCCTGACAGAACTCGGCCAGAGTTCGGCCAGAGTTCGGTTAGTGGCCGTTTTGATTTTTGAATTCTCTGGAACTTGATCCTCCTGTAGTTGCGGATTTGACCGAGATTTCCTCATCGAGTTCTGCCCGAATTCTGCCCGAATTCTGCCAGAATTCTGTCTTTGGAATTCCTATAAATAGAGAAGGATTTCGATCATTTCAACTCACTCATTCACTTTCAATCTTCTCTCTATCTAAAGCTTTCAGTCTTCCAAAGAGTTTTCTTGAGCTTTAAATTTCAGATCCCAAGCCAATTACAATCCTCTAGTCGATTTGCCAGTGCGGTGCGGTCTAGAAATTTCTGAGAGATTATAATCAGAAGGATTGATTGAAGAATACCTCTTCACAATTGAAGTTGGACGAGTTCTTCGTATCAAAGCTCATGTTGTAGAAGTTGCAAGGACTTCGTAAGAAAACTTGCGATTTTGCCAATAGTGGATTCAACTGGTAGCAAGAGTTCTACCAACTGGATTAGTCCTCAACAGAGGGAAATCAGTATACATTGTTGTCTTTGCGTTTGCTCTCTATCTCTGCCTTTACATTATTTAGTTATGATTATTATTCTGTGATCTTGCTGCTAACATTATTTAATTAGCATATTTCCGCTGCCAACTCTATTCACCCCCCTCTAGAGTATTGTGCTTTACGATTTCGTTCCTACAATTGGTATCAGAGCGGGTGTTACAGGTAAAGCAAGGTAATATTATAATTTTTTATTCATTTAATTAATTGTTATATAGATCACAGCACAACACATGGCAACTGTGAAATTCACAAATGAAGGCCAGGCCACAAACAGACCTCCACTGTTTGATGGTATGAATTATATCTATTGGAAAACACGGATAAGTTTCTTCTTGAAATCTCTTGACTTTGATTTATGGTCTATTGTTATTGATGGCTATCAAAAGCCATCTCGTATAAATGTTGATGGAGTTCTAGTTGAAAAACCCCATAACAGATATACAGAGGAGGAAAAGAAAAAGGCCAGTCTTGACGCACGTGCTATTAACGCTCTATTTTGTGCTTTAGACAGAACTGAATTTAACAGGGTGTCTATCTGCACAACGGCTAATAAAATGTGGAAGCTACTTGAAGTCACACATGAAGGCACGACTCAAGTCAAATAATCAAAGGTCAGCAGACTTACTCAAGAGTATGAGGTGTTCAAGATGAAGCCCAACGAAACAGTTACTCAGATGTTCGAAAGATTCCTGGATATTGTAAATCTTTTGTCCTCCCTAGGCAAAGAATACAGTAACCATGAAAAGATTCGCAAACTCCTGCAAGCACTTACCAAGAACTGGATTCCAAAGGCTACTGCAATCATTGAAGGGAACGACCTCACAACTATGTCCCTCGAAGTACTCATGGGTAAGCTACTCACTCATGAACTGGAGCTACAAGATTTTGAAGAGCCTGCACCAAAGGAGAAGACGATCGCTTTCAAGGCTCAGCACAAAAAAGCTACTGAAGGAGATTCAGACAGCAGTGAATCTGATGCTGAAGATCAAGCACTCCTAGCAAGGAAATTCAAAAGATTCATGAGATATGAGAAGAGAGCCAAAGAAAACAACAGCAGTAACAACTGGTATCAAGATGATGCTGTCTGCTATGGCTGCAAGAAGAAGGGACACATGAAGAAGGATTGTCCTACAAACTCATCAACAAGCAAAAAGAACAACAGGTATGAAAAAGGGAACCTGAAGAGATCAACATCTCGGAGATATGCCAATACCAGCATATGGCATGAAAGTGAAGCCAGCGACTCAGAAGACGAACAATCAGAAGACGCTGCAAACATATGCTTTATGACATCCGATCAGGTATCTATCGAACCTGTAGTTGATACATATGATGACTTCACCTTTGAGCAACTAGGAGATGCCTTCAGTGAACTGATAAGTGATTACAGGAAACTGTGTAGCAAATATCAGACCTCTAAAAAGGTACTCGAAGAGTACAAAGGAGAAATAGGAAGACTTACCGACCTACTAGCTTAGGTTAGAAATAATGTTAGTGAGTCTGGTGAGCTTTTCTCTATCAAGCTCTTATTACACGAGACTACCAAGTCATCTGAAGAGAAAGACAAGGTTATTGACCAACTGAAAGAAGAACTTTCTAAAGAGAAGAAAAGTCTTCAAAGTGCACAAATCAGAATAGAAACACTCACTTCTGATTATACTAAGTTGTATGACACTTCCAAAAGATTGGAAATTAGGTTAGAAAAACAGCCTGAGGCTGCTGCTTCCTTCCCTAACACGTGTCACTTACCGAAAAATCGGAACATTCCCAAGCCAAACACTCTCAGACCTAACCCTATCAAACCTTTACCCCAAAAGGTTAAGCCCAAACAGGATTACAGGTATGCTTTCTTCTATACTAGAAAACCCAAACCTACCAACCATGCACACCACTCAGCTTTCAACACTCAACATGCACAATGTCATTATTGTGGCCTCATTGGTCATATTTCACCAGCATGTAGAATCAGAAAGCTTGTTGATTTAAATATTTATACTTGGATACCAAAGACTAACATTTCAGGACCCTCCAAGAAATGGGTACCAAAAGTTTCATCTGCAAATTGTTTTGTAGGTGGAACATACTTCACATGCTAAAAGCAAATGGATGCTCGACAGCGGTTGTTAACGACATATGACCGGTGACGCTACATTATTTGCAACACTGTCGAAGAAGAAGAAGGAAGGTTATGTTTCCTTCGGTAATAACTTGAAAGGGTATATTATTGGTATCGGTGATGTTGGTAAGTCTCCCTATCCTGTAATTAAGGATGTCTGTCTGGTTACCGAGTTGAAACATAATCTACTCAGCATAAGTCATTTAGCTGATCATGGTTATGGCATCAACTTTGGCAAAGACAAATGTACTATAGTTGATAGCTCAACTGGTAGTACTATCTTTGAAGGTATCAGGGAAGACAACATATATATTTTCTATTTGTTGGAAGAAACTAACATTTCAGGTAGATGATTAATAGCTAAAAGTGATGAGAGTCATCTGTGGCATATGAGACTCGGTCACGCAAATATGGACACAATCTCAAGATTATCCACAAAGAAGCTAGCACGCGGCTTATCGGACATTACATTCAAGAAGGATTCGGTATGCAGTCAATGTGAAAAGAACAAAGCTACCAGATCCACATTCAAAGTTGCTAGCCTCGGAGGTTATGCGGCCAAGAGCAAAGGATACAGAGTCTTCAACAAACAAACCATGATCATCGAAGAGTCAATCAACATCACTTTTGATGAACTGAATCAAATGACTATCGATGACAATGACGAAGATCTAACTGTACCAAGCTCAACAACAGCTGATTCTCAACCAAGATCGGCACTAGCTGATCCTCCTAGAGAAGATCCAGGAACCAGCTACCTTCAGAGTCCACTACCAAAATAACCAACTATAGCGACGGCCACATCCGTCGCTCATCCGTCGGTAACATAAATTACCGACGGAATAGCGACGGATATTTGATGAAAATGGCCGTCGGGAAATACGTCGTCGCTAAAATTTGTCCGTCGCTAAGCCGTCGGACAAATGATTAACCGACGGACTAGCGACTGATTACCGACGGTTGCCTTTCAATGGTTTAGCGACGGATTAGCGACTTGTTCCCGTCGGTTTACATGCCATATAATATTAAAATATCCATCGCTAAGCCGTCGTAAATAGGTCGGTAAAAGCGTATCGGAGAGGTTCCTGATACGCAAAATCAGTCGCTATTCCGTCGCCATTCCGTCGTTAACCTCGACGTTATAGCGACGGATTAGCGACGGGTAGGGCGTCGGCCTGGTTCTGGAAAGCTTCCATATTTCCAGAACCATGTCGACGGATAATGGGTCGCTAAGCCGTCGCTAGTCCGTCGTCATCCTCGACAGATTAGCGATGGATTAGCGACCCACTATCCGTCGCTAAGTCTCTGGAAACCTACCATATTTCCAGAACCATGTCGACGGATTTGCCGTCGCTAGGTAGTCGATATTCCGTCGCTAATATTCCAGTTAGCGACGGAAGTTCCGTCGCTAGTTCATCGCTAGCTCGTCGCTACCTGCAAATTTATTTCAACCAGTTAGCGACGGATTCGCCGTCACTAGGTAGTCGCTAGGTGGTCGCTAACTGCAAAATATTTATATCACCCAGTTAGCGACGGATATTCCGTCGCTCGTCCGTCGGTAACTGCAAATATTTATATAACCCAGTTAGCGACGGATTTGCCGTCGCTAGTTAGTCGCTCATCGGTCGCTAAAAGATATATCCGTCGCTAGTTAGTCGCTAGTCCGTCGCTAAATGTAATATTAATTAAAAAAAATTACAGAAACATTCTATTTCCTTTTCGTAAATATTACACATATTCATAATATCCAATATCCAAACATCCATGTACGATCAACAAATATCCAAATATCCAAATTCATAATATCCAATATCAAACAGAAATATCCAAACATCTATGTACAAATATCCAAACACAAATACACAAATTCATAATATCCAAACATTCATGTACGCTTCCAAAATATCCAGAATTCAAAATCCAAAAACAATACAAATATCCAAAAATAGTACAAATATCATTGAGATGGATCGCGTCGTCGTCTCGGCGCCGCCTCGGCTCTGCGGATGTACTCTTCCACCATGTACGCCGGCACCTGGGACAACACATGCTCTGGAAGCGTGCGGAGCTGCTCTGGCGACATCAAGTCCATGAGCCCAATGAGCGCAGTATCCGGTACCAGACGGACCTCGGCAGAACGGTCAAATGAATAACGTCCAGGGTCGGAAGGACCGGCAACCGCACTAGACGTACCGGGAGCAGACGGATCTGGACCGGGAGCAGAAGAAGGACGCGGAAGGCGCTCCAGCACATCCGACATTAGACTCCACATTTCCGACATATCGGAGGTGAGAGTCGCAAGCTGCGCCCTCATATCGTCCGACGGGGGCGCGGGAGGAGGCGGGGGCGGTGGATATCTCTGAGTCGCGCCCTGCAACGACGCCGCCATGGAACCTACGCCGTAGACGCGCCCTTTATTAAAGCCGCCGACAGACTCTACGAACACGTCGTCGTAGCGAGCGGCCATAGAAGAGGGCGTCTGGGTGGGCGTCGTTTTGCCGACAACCTCGGCAGGGGGCTCAATCTGACTAAGGGCCTCACGATATACAGCCTATCCAATGAATGTGTTTATACTATAAGTTTTCCTAAGTTATAATCTAAATCCTATGTTTCCCTAAGTTATAATTTGAATCCTACGTTCACCTAATTAAGTTAACAATAATTATATTTCTAATATAAATCTCATAAACGTAATTACTTACATCAGTCGCCTGGGCCCTCGCGTCGACGAAGCTCCCGTCTACCCGCCTCTTGTGTGTATGCAGGAATACATCGTAGGCGGTGACCGACTCCGGCTCTCTCCCCTCCTTTACCGCCCGTTGTGCCTGCATACGAAATATACGTCGAATTTAATTAACTACGTATATTAATAGTACCGAATTTAATAGTGAAATGAATTTGTGGTATCTCACCAAATCTGCACGCGTCGCTGCGTGGGGCTTTGAACCTCCCGTATGCAGACCAGCGGCCTGTCTGCTCGCCTTCGCATTCTCTGATTTCTCCCTATACTGAGCAGTATTCATCTTATCCAACATCTGCTCGTAGTACTCCTCCCGGAGCCACTTCTTCCTCGAATGCGCCGTACGAATGTCGTACACCGCATCCCGTATCTTCTTCCCGGCAGCGGCTTTGTAGGCCTTGCGAATCAACTCCTCGCGATGGGGGGGCCACCAGAACGTCGTCTGACATACAAATTAAATTATCACGTAATTAAAAAATTAGTGGATTAAAGAATAATTAATAATTAACCAAAAGATATATATATACCTTCATCTCCTCGAGCCAGACGTACTGCATGTTCTGAGGCACCTCAGAAAAATTGAGGTAGGGGCCATGGTAGTTTTCCCGGATAATTTGCCCGAGTATCCGGGCAGCATCATACGGGAAAAACCTACAAAGAAGCAAAGACTGGATTATTAACTTGAATAAATGAAACAAATTTAATAAATTAACTTAAATTTACTTACGTATCACCCGCGGGCTATAGCTCTCGTCGGTTCTTGCCTATCGGCCTCTCTGGAGGCGTCGGAGGATCCGCGGGTCCGCGGATGTACTCACCGGTAGCAGGATGAAGCTGAATCCGGGGGTACTCCGGAGCCCACCCTGCAGTAACTGATGGTGTACCTGCTGGTGCATCCGGGGGCGGAACGGATCCGCTAGCGGATGGAGTCTCAGGCCTCGATGAAGATGAAGGTAGCGCAGAGATAGATCAACGGCGGGAAGAGTCTGTGGCCGGGCTCTCCAGGTCGGGATCGGAGGACTCTATATCTGGGGAATGTGGAAGGCGACCACGACCGCTACCACCACGACCGCTACCACCACGTCCACGGCCAGTGTCGCTACCACCATGCCCACCACGGCCAGTACCGCCACCACCAGCACCACCACGGCCACGGCCACTGCCGCTACCAGCAGCACAAGTGGTAGTGACCATGACCTGTAAATAGAACACATAAATATAATTAACAATATAGAAGTATAAATGAATATAAAACTGAACTAAAATATATATACCAGCAGCAGGGCGGCGAGTGCCGTCAAGACAATGAGAACTAAGAGTGCCATCTGTAAAAAGAAAATCATACAATAAGTAGATGATCGAACGACAAAAACATAAACTGAAATAAGAATGTGTCCGTCTAAACTGAATTCACTAAGTTAGTTGTAAGTGCTTCTAATATATACCGATATTTAATCTAATCATCGTTATCGTCCTCGTCCTCATCGTCTTCGTCATCGTTCTCATCCTTATTCTCATCGTCGACTTCATCTATATCATCATTCTCATCGTCGACTTCATCTGTATCATCATCCTCATCCTCATCCTCATCCTCATCCTCTTCTTCTTCTTCTTCTTCTTCTTCTTCTTCTTCTTCTTCTTCTTCTTCTTCTTCTTCTTCTTCTTCTTCTTCTACTTCTTCTTCAGGCTCAATACTTGGGACAAGACGCCTCTTTCTCCCCTGGTTGACAGCTAAGTCTTGTATATCAACCTCTTCCTTCCCTCTATTTTCCTCAGCATGAGGTATATCGACATCTTCCACGTCCATGGTATCCGACTGTTGTCCCATATATTGGGGCTTCTCGATCTGGTCCTCTTGGTATGCTGGGTCTCCAACGTTGAATGTATTTCTAGATTTAATCTTGCATACTGTCCACCAGTCAAATCGATCTCTACGACGCCTTGGGTAGCTTGTATAGTAGACTTGAACAGCCTGACTTGCTATCGCAAACGTGTCGGACCCTCTATACCTCCTGCGATGATTTATATCGACGAATCCAAATTGTTTATCGATTCTCCAACCGATATTTGGTCTCGTATCGAACCACTCACATTTGAACATCACAATATGCATATCATATGGGGCACTATATTATAAATCTACAATCTCCCGAAGCACTCCATAATAGTCAAAGTCCGGCTCGTCGTCATAGATGGTGCCTCTTATGCAAACACCAGAATTCTTGGTATCGAAGCCGTCATTGAGAAATTCGGCATTTATAGCATGCTGAGTTGACTTAAACTTGAAGCCATTAACGACATAACCTGACAAAGTCTTTGCATGCTTCTTCGGTCCCAATGCCAAATAACGAATGCTCTCATTTATGAGTGTTGTTTCAGGCAATAAAACCTGTAAACATGTATTGATAATTTAAATATTTTAGCTGCATATATTTTAATGGTAGCCGCATAACATATTATCTCAGTTACTTACGTATTTACGAAACCAGGACGGAAAGGTACAATCAACCTCTCTTTGAAGTCCCTCATCTGTAATATATGGTGTCCTCATTTTGACTTCACCTCTAAATACACTGTTAGGGAGAATAAAAATAAGTGTAGTCACTTAATTCACCAAATTAGAGATTATAACGAGGCGTAGTCACTTACTTCTCCAAATCTCTTACTTCTTGTATGTCACAATTTAACAAGACATATCGGTGAGCGGTATCATACTCATCGTCGGTCAACCACCGTTTCTTACTAGCCCCAATAGGCTTGCCCCTTAAATTGAATATACCTCCATCCTCAACGTCTTCTTCATTCCTTTGAGGTCTATTTCGATTTGTCTCGACATGAGTATCGAAATAAATGGAGCAGAAATTTGACACCTCCTCGATAAGATATGATTCGCATATCGAAGCCTCTATATGAGCCTTGTTGCCAACTTTCTTCTTTAGATGGTGTAGGTACCTAAAGAGACAAATTATCTTGAGAATTAACAATGAATTGTAAAATCCACTTAAATTTCACTTAAATTATATCGATTTTTATTTACCTTTCAAAGGGGTACATCCATCGATAATGAACAGATGCACCGACACGGGCTTCGTATGCTAGATGAATCGGTAGATGCTCCATGCTGTCGAAAAAGCCCGGTGGAAATATTTTCTCTAACTTGCAGATTGTTAAGACAATCTTCTCCTCAAGTTGTACCATATGTTGCACCGTCAGCTTAGTTGAACAGATATCCCTGAAGAATGTAGACAGCTCGGCCAACGGAACCCATACAGCAGAAGGCAACAACTCTCTCAAAGCAATGGGCAGTAATCTTTCCATAAACACGTGGCAGTCGTGACTCTTCATTCCCGTTAGCTTGCGTTCATTGAGATCAATGCATCTAGACAAATTCAAAACATAGCCGTCGGGAAATCTTAAATTAGATATCCACTTACAGATTATTAATCTATCTTCCTTGCTCAATGTGTATGGCGCTATAGGCTTACTTAATTGTCCACCAGCACCCCTTTGTATCAAGTTCAGATGAGGACGCTTGCATATCTCGGCTATGTCTTGTCTTGCTTTTGGATTGTCCTTCGTCTTTCCTTTAATATCCATGACGGTATTGAAGACATTATCGAACACGTTCTTTTCGATATGCATGACATCAAGATTATGCCTTATAAGATTATCTTTCCAATAAGGCAAGTCCCAGAAGATACTCCGTTTGGTCCAGTTATGGCTTTGTCCGAACCCCTCGACACGATGGTTCGATGGATCTTCCATTGCGGTGGGCAATTCCTTTACAGCTTCCCAAATATCGTATCCCGAAAATCTGGCAGGAGGTTGAGAAAATTCTTGTTTTCCATATCTGAACGCGTCCTTATTCTTTCTCCAAGGATGGGTCGCGGGCAGAAATTGACGGTGACAGTCAAAGAAAGAAGTTTTTCCTCCATGCCTAAGGCGAAACGCCTTACTATTTTCCATACATATCGGACAAGAATGTTGCCGTGCGTACTCCATCCCGACAGCATACCGTATGCTGGAAAATCATTGATTGTCCACATGAGTGAAGCTCTCATCTGAAAGTTCTGTTTCCTGGAAATATCATAGGTCGTGACGCCGATCTCCCACAGCTGTTTCAGCTCATCCACCAACGGCTGTAAATATATATCGATGTTCTTCGTCGGATTTTTAGGACCGGGTATGATAGCTGTCAGAAACATATAAGGAGTCTTCATACACATCCATGGTGGCAGATTGTAAGGGGTAAGAATGACCGGCCAGCATGAGTACTGAGATCCCGACTGTCCGAAAGGGGCGAAGCCATCAGCACATAGCGCCAGGCGTACATTTCTAGGCTCTGCAGCAAAATCTGGATGACACAAATCAAAATGTTTCCACGCCTCTCCATCCGAAGGATGTGACAATTCTCCTTCGTCCTTTATGCGTTCTTCGCTGTGCCACGTCATGTGTTCTGCTGTATTTAGAGACATATACATCCTCTGCAAGCGCTTCGTGATCGACAAGTAATGCATATACTTGTAAGGATGTCGTTTTCTAGTCGACTTTCCTTTTCCCTGTACTGGCTTGTAACGATCCGCATTACAGAAGCTGCAACTTTCTGATACACAATTCTCTTTGTAGTACAACATGCATCCGTTGCGACAACAATCTATCTTCTCGTACCCCAGTCCCAGTTGTCGGACCATCATCTTTGACTTGTAGAAGTTTTTTGGTAGCTCTTTTGATTCCTTCGGTAACACCTCCTTGATTTCTTCTGTGATCCGATTATAGCAAGCTTGTGGCAAGTTAAAATTAGACTTTATGTTCAACAACCGCATCGTCACTGACAGTGCGGAATGAGTCTCACAACCAGAATATAGAGAAGTATTTGCGTCCTGAAACATGTCATAGAACTCCTTCGCCTCGGGATTAGGATCCTCCGGATCAAAATTAGGCCCTGCCGCATCATACACCATATCTCGTGCAAGGTTCTGCAGATCTCCATAATCAACAGAGCATCCGTGGTCTTCGATGACATCCGTTGCAGCATTATCATCAAAAGCATAAGTAGCAGCTTCCGCAGCCTGTCTTTCCGAATATAGTTCACCTTGCGATGACCACAGGCCGTAATTACGTACGAAACCCTTACGGGTCAAATGATCTCTCACAGTCACCACTTCTTCGTAACGTCTATTGTGACATTTAACACATGGACACTTAATTTTGTTACCGTCCATGTACTGAGCTTTGCTCATTGCATAATTAAGAAATACTTCCACACCTGCCTGAAAATCGTCACTCACACCAATTCTACTCTCGTGTTGCCGTTTGTACATCCATGTACGATCAACAAAATAACGACTCATCCTCAATTTGGATGTGAAAATCTGTATCGTAAGACAAACTAAACATAAGAATAGCCCGATACCGATACTCATAAATTTGGATTAGGGTTAGGATGTTAGATATAAGTGAACTAGGTGATGTAGAGTACAATATAGGGAACTGTGAATGGACTGAAAGTTGCACATGAGAAGGTTCAATGAAGGGCCCATAAATGGGTTCACATGATAAGTTAGTAAGAATCCACATCACTATACATACTCCCCCGTGTCAGGAGTGTGTCTGGCTCCTATTTAGAACAGCACAGGTCACAACATGTCCAGAATAGCAAAATAGAGCTCTACAATGTATATCGGTATCGGACTATTCCTACGAGTATTGGTATCGGCGATATCAATACTCGTGTGAATAGGAGATTGCAATATAAGTCTAAGCTATCTAGCTAACATGTATACTTGCATTTACATTGTATCATAACTTGTATCTAGTTACCTTGCTAATCATGTATATACTCTTAACATATATGTGAAGACACTATACTAACATGTATTTAAATCAAGGTTCAAAGTATCGGTATCGGAATCGGTATCGGACTATATATTCCTACGAGTATTGGCATCGGCGATATCAATACTCGTGTGAATAGGAGATTGCAATATAAGTCTAAGCTATCTAGCTAACATGTATACTTGCATTTACATTGTATCATAACTTGTATCTAGTTACCTTGCTAATCATGTATATACTCTTAACATATATGTGAAGACACTATACTAACATGTATTTAAATCAAGGTTCAAAGTATCGGTATCGGAATCGGTATCGGACTATATATTCCTACGAGTATTGGCATCGGCGATATCAATACTCGTGTGAATAGGAGATTGCAATATAAGTCTAAGCTATCTAGCTAACATGTATACTTGTATTTACATTGTATCATAACTTGTATCTAGTTACCTTGCTAATCATGTATATACTCTTAACATATATGTGAAGATACTATACTAACATGTATTTAAATCAAGGTTCAAAGTATCGGTATCGGAATCGGTATCGGACTATATATTCCTACGAGTATTGGCATCGGCGATATCAATACTCGTGTGAATAGGAGATTGCAATATAAGTCTAAGCTATCTAGATAACATGTATACTTGCATTTACATTGTATCATAACTTGTATCTAGTTACCTTGCAATATAAGTCTAAGCAATCTAGTATTGGTATCGGCGATATCGGTAGTATCGGCGGTATCGGATCGAAGTATCGGATTTTTTTGGTATTGGAAAACAAATAATTATTAATAAATTATTTACATTTAAAAACATATAATTTATACATTTAGGCATAATTTTAAGTGTTTTAAGTATTATTTCTTAGTAGTTTTGAAATTAAATGAAATTAAATTAAATAAAATAGTATTATTTCTTAGGATCGGGACATGCCAAACCGTATCCGTATCGGGGAATGCAACCCATTCCCCACCCCCCCGACCCCCCTGCCCCCATTCAACACCCCCCCCCGACCCCCCTGCCCTCTCCATTACCCACCCCCCCCGACCCCCTGCCCCCATTCCCCACCCCCCCGACCCCCCTGCCCTCTCCACCCCCCACCCACCGCCCCCCGACCCCCCTGCCCCCATTCCCGACCCCCCCCCGACCCCCCTGCCCTCTCCACCCCCACCCTCCGACCCCCCCTGCCCCCATTCCCCACCCCCTCGACCCCCCGACCCTCATTCCCCACCCCCCCCACCCCCTGCCCCCATTCCCCACACCCCCCCCGACCCCCTGACCCCATTCACCACCCCCCCCCCGCCCTCTCCACCCCCCGCGAAGCCGACCCCCCCTGCCCTCTCCACCCCCCACCCCCCCGACCCCCCTGCCCCCATTCCCCACCCCCCGACCCCCCGACCCTCATTCCCCACCCCCTGCCCCCATTCCCCACACCCCCCCCGACCCCCTGACCCCATTCACCACCCCCCCCGCCCTCTCTACCCCCCCGCGAAGCCGACCCCCCCCCCCCCACTCCCCCCCCCGGCCCCAAAACCCAAAATTAGAGAGAGAGAGAGAGAGAGAGAGATACCTGGTAGAGAGAGAGAGAGAGCCGCGAGAGAGAGAGAGAGAGCCGCGCACGAGAGAGAGAGAGCCGCGAGAGAGAGAGAGAGAGTTTTGGGGGGAATGAAAAATTCTCCCCCGTCGGTTCAATTTAAGTTAGGGCACAGAACCTAGCGACGGAATAGCGACGGAATAAATTAGTCGCTAAACCGTCGCCAATTAAAAGGTGTTTTCCGACGGATATATCCGTCGCCAGTTAGTCGCTAAAGTTCCCGCCAATGTTTTAAAGATTTTGCCGCCAACATTTGCGACGAATAAGCGACGAAAAAGAATCCGTCGCTAACGTTCGTCGACTTAGCGACGGAAACCCGACAAATTTTTACATTTTAAATTGGAAAAAATTATGTAATGTTGTTTGTCGCTAATCCGTCGCTAAGATGTCGGAAACTGGTCGCTATTAGCGACAGAATCTGTCCGTCGCTAAACTTCCGTCGGTAAAGTGGGGTATTTTAATAGTGGTCTGCCGAAAAGATTAAAATTTACGGCTGAT
The DNA here is from genome assembly GCA_029216955.1 of Iris pallida. Taxonomy (NCBI): domain Eukaryota; kingdom Viridiplantae; phylum Streptophyta; class Magnoliopsida; order Asparagales; family Iridaceae; genus Iris; species Iris pallida. Next base: position 14,400 of record JANAVB010033322.1, on the reverse strand, counting down.
CATCCAAAGGATTTGGTAATTGGTGACATTACCAAAGGTGTAAGTACTCGTACATCCAGTAGAGAGATTATTTCTAGTGTTGCATTCATTTCACAGCTAGAACCCAAAACTATTGATGAAGCATATAGTGATAGTTTTTGGATAGATGCTATGCAAGAGGAATTAAACCAATTTGAACGGAATCAAGTTTGGGAACTTGTTCCCAAGCCTATTGATCATCCGGTCATTGGCACCCGTTGGGTATTCCGAAACAAACTGAATGAGAATGGTTTAGTGACTCGTAATAAGGCTCGACTCGTAGCTCAAGGATACAATCAGGAAGAAGGTATCGACTACGATGAGACTTATGCCCCAGTTGCGAGATTAGAATCCATTCGTATGTTATGTGCATTTGCATGTTTTCATAATTTCAAATTATTTCAAATGGATGTCAAGAGTGCATTTTTAAATGGTTTTATAAAAGAAGAAGTTTTTGTAGCACAACCTCTAGGTTTCACAGATTTTAAAAACCCTGATCATGTTTTCAAGTTGAAGAAAGCTTTATACGGTTTGAAACAAGCCCTTCGTACTTGGTATGATCGTCTAAGCTCTTTTCTACTTGACAACGATTTTTTAAAAGGCAAGGTTGACACTACACTTTTTATTAAGTCTTTCAATGGTAAGCTTCTTTTAATACAAGTCTATGTTGATGATATCATATTTGGATCTACTGATGAATCTCTGTGTCAAGAATTTTCTAAGTGTATGCAGAATAAGTTTGAGATGAGCATGATGGGAGCGCTGAAATTTTTTCTCGGACTGCAAATCAAACAAACTGATAATGGGACGTTCATAAATCAAGCCAAGTACACAAAAGATTTGCTAAAGAAGTTTGATCTGGACAATGTCAAACCTATTGGCACTCCGATGGCAACTTCAACAAAGCTTGATATTGATGAACAAGGCAAGCCGGTCGACACACGTAAGTATCGAGGTATGATCGGTAGTTTACTTTATTTATCTGCTAGTCGTCCAGATATTATGTTTAGTGTTTGCCTGTGTACACGTTTTCAAGATAATCCAAAGGAATCACATCTGTGCGCAGTTAAGCGTATCTTTCGATACCTTAAGGGCACTTCTTCTGTTGGCTTATGGTATCCCAAAACTAAGTCCTTTGACCTTATTGGTTATTCGGATGCAGATTTTGCCGGATGCAAAGTTGATAGAAAAAGTACCAGTGGCACATGTCAGTTCTTAGGCAAGGCTTTAGTCTCATGGTTTAGTAAAAAGCAAAATTCTGTAGCCCTATCAACAACAGAGGCTGAGTATATCGCCGCAGGATGTTGTTGTGCTCAGATTTTGTGGATGAAACAAACCTTGGAAGACTATGATTTATTTTATACACATATTCCCATTTTCTGTGATAACACGAGCACTATTAATTTGACTAAGAATCATGTATGTCATTCTCGTACAAAACATAGCGAGATTCGACATCATTTTCTTAGAGATCATCATCAAAATGGAGATATTGACCTTGTATACATAGATACTGAGAATCAATTAGCTGACATTTTCACAAAACCTCTAGCAGAAGATCGTTTCAATTATTTACGTCGAGAATTAGAAATTGTGGACGTCAATAATGTTAATTGATTTTATTTTATGATTTTATTTCAATATGCAAAAACTGTGTTAGAGACAAGCCAATAAAGAGTCTGTCTGTCACCACAACTACGGTTGAAGCGAAGCGGTACTTAAGAGTTTCCCGGTGAACCTCCGCCAGCTGGGACAGTACTCCTACAGCTAATCTGAAACAGTCGATGTGTAACAAAATTTAATTTATAAAATAACATTAATTATATTATTTTAATGTCAAAATTACTAATCTTTGAATTAAATATTTGAAATGAGCCAATGAAAAAGAAAGTATTTCAAACCAACCCCAGGCGAATTCGGCCAGACTTCGGACCGAATTCGGCCCGAGTTCGGTTGAAGGTATCAGGTTATATAACCAGAACCCGAGAGCCTTTCTTCTTCATTGTTTCCAAACTTCATCTAACAGCAACAGCAGCCGCGCGAGAGAACCCCCTAACCCTAGTTCTTCACCATCCCTTCTCTTCCAATCTAAGTGGTGAAATCAATCCAAACTTTGGATTCGTGCGGAGTTCGTCGTTCTCTACAACATACTCAAATCTCGGAAGGTATAACTCCTTATTTCCCCTCCGTTTATTTTCGTGCTATTTATTTTATTGCACAAATGGCACCTAAGGGATTTAACCCCTTCAAGAGGAAGAAGACAACCAACCCAAGTGAGGAAGGTTCATCTTTGAATCCACCCACAAATTTCTTCTTTTCGCCAATCCAATCTAGCGATGGCGCGTTCGACGGGTTTTACTTTCAAACCCTAGATCAAGCCCTACTGTGGTATGGAGTTTTTTTTATGAGATCCATATGCACAGGCGCTCCCATCAAGTGGACTGTATTTCCAGAACACCGACCTTTCTTTGAGGCATTAGGGTTACAATATTTTGTTAAACTCTGTTTCCCCGTAGCAACTAATGCCATTAGACTGTTCTACTGCAATATCATATTAAACACGTTTGATGTAAGCACTCGTGTTGGACGATTAGATATCAATTTCAATAATATTATCTTAGCAGAAATCCTTGGTATTCCCAACGAAGGTGAACCGCTTGTTGATATCACTGAATTTGATTTCCCCGACGGCACGACACTTACTAGTTTCAAAGCAGAACTCTGTGCACCTGATCGAGTTCGCTCTGGAAAGTTCAAGGCAAACAACTTGAACTTGTTTAATTATGAATTGTACTATATCATTTACTCCACTCTCCTTCCGAAATCTACTTCAAAGGATGATGTCACGTCTCTTGAATTATCTGCTATATATCACATTCTTAAGGGGATTCCATTTTTTGCCCCTAAGACCATTATTCAGATGATGGGACGTTGTCGTGCAAGAGATAGAAATCTCTCTTATGCGATGATTCTCCCACGCATCTTTCAGCATTTCGACATTGATTTATCTACTTGTACTCAAAATCCTGAGCCCAAGTTTCTTAAGTTATCTCGTCGCAGTATGACTGCAGCTGCTCCTCCTACTGCCCCTGCTACTGCTCCACCTCCTCCACCTCCTCAGCAGTATGCTATGACATTTGAGGGCATACACCAGCACCTTTCAGATTTGCATGTCTCGATGACGGACATGGCTCGCAAACGTGAGTTCTGCGATGTCACCCGTTATCAGGCGATTGTAATTCTTTAGCTGATCTTCGTTTCGCCCAGACTGACATTCTGCCGGTTCCATTCCTAGAGATCCAGCTTTCTCTGGTTACCGCTGTGAGGATGAGGCTGTTCGTGCCTACTTTCAGCCTGGTAACGCATATGATTGGTACCGTTCTGACCGTGCTCCTTGAGATTATATTGGTGAGTTTTACACTGGCGCTCCTCCTCACCCTTCTGGCGCGGGTACTTCTGCAGCTGGTCCTTCTGGACATGCTGGTCATGCTGATGATGATGATGAGGAGGAGGAGGAGTTGTGATATGTTATCTGATTTTTGAGACTTAGACATTATCTACTGTATACTTGGAAATGCTCCGACATTTCAAGTTTTTCTATCTTTTTAGACTTTATTATTATCAGTATTTCTTTTGAGGACTTGTACTGGATATCTTTATGTCTTTTGGACATCATTTCATCTTTATGGATTTCGTAGTTTATGGTTCACATCAGTTTATTTACTTAGCATCTTTTTCTGCTTTAATAACTGCCTGTGATATAATTCTTTGTTTATTATAAACTGCCTGAGACAAATACATGCCTGTGATGTCATTTAAATTTTCTTTACTATTTCTATCATTTATTATGATTATTTTCTTGTGTTTCTTCACTGTTTGTTATTTATGCATTGATTGCGGGGGAGTTTTTCTCTTTTGTAATTATTTTGCTAAATGACAACGGGGGAGAAAAATAAAGATCTAATATTTCTTTTGAGAAAATACAGGACATAAACAATTTTTGATTTTATTTCAAGCTTAAATGTTATATCATTCATAGTTTGTCAATTATAAAAATGGGGGAGATTGTTGGCCCATTGGTCATATGTTCAAACTGATTTTAATAATTGATCAAACTCTGTCTGGATATATGAAGCAAGTCAGGATGTATCGGACTCTTGGACATGATCAAGAATAGCTATCTACACAGTTCAAGATCGAAGCAATGTTTGCCTATTCGAGTCTGTATTTCTTTAAGCAATGTATTTTTCATTTTATTGAGTCTAGGAATACGTTGTACACCGAGTCGTACTGGCAAATAGGCTATTCCAAAATATTTCAAAATGTTTTTAAAATGTCCTTAGTTTTGAAAAATATTCTTATTAACAAAAGCTTCAAAAAGATTTTCAAAAAGGTTTTCAAAAATCTCCAAAAACTGATTTTAAAAACCTAACCTAACCCTGACAGAACTCGGCCAGAGTTCGGTTAGTGGCCGTTTTGATTTTTGAATTCTATGGAACTTGGTCCTCCTGCAGTTACGAATTTGACCGAGATTTCCTCATCGAGTTCTGCCCGAATTCTGCCAGAATTCTGTCTTTGGAATTCCTATAAATAGAGAAGGATTTCGATGATTTCAACTCACTCATTCACTTTCAATCTTCTCTCTATCTAAAGCTTTCAGTCTTCCAAAGAGTTTTCTTGAGCTTTAAATTTCAGATCCCAAGCCAATTACAATCCTCTAGTCGATTTGCCAGTGCGGTATGGTCTAGAAGTTTCTGAGAGATTGTAATCAGAAGGCTTGATTGAAGAATACCTCTTCACAATTGAAGTTAGACGAGTTCTTCGTATCAAAGCTCGCGTTGTAGAAGTTGCAAGGACTTCATAAGAAAACTTGCAGTTTTGCCAATAGTGGATTCAACTGGTAGCAAGAGTTCTACCGACTGGATTAGTCCTCAACAGAGGGAAACCAGTATACATCCCTGTCTTTACGTTTGCTCTCTTATCTCTGCCTTTACATTATTTAGTTGTGATTATTATTCTGTGATCTTGCTGCTAACATTATTTAATTAGCATATTTCTGCTGCCAACTCTATTCACCCCCCTCTAGAGTATTGTGCTTTACGATTTCGTTCCTACACTCTTATGATCATAGAGTCTTCCTTGAATCCTTATCCCATTTATTGGGTTTTCTAGAATCCCCATTTTTGGGACATCTATGTATCACCCTTCGGGGGCCTTTGCATGGAATCATAACATAACCTGGTTGGATCCTTGTGTATTGATTGGGGGTACGGGGGAGTAGAAGTAGACATGTGAATAATACCCAAGTAGTATCTCATCAGAATCATTCCATAGTGTCTCATCAGAATCATCCTATGCCATTTACATGTCTATATTGTACTCTGACTCACTAGCCACTGTTAGTTCTTTATTATAGTAGATATTTCTATTACAGTTCTCTCTCTGTTTACATACTACATTTCTTTCAGTACCTGTATCTTACTTTACTGCATGATTATATTTTCTAACCTACTATGAACTGTTGAGATGTATTATGCTCGCTCCTGTCCTGAGTGGACCTGTTGAAAATATTACAGAGGACGAGGAGGAGGCCTGTGTGGATACCTTCTACGGGACAGCCCTAGACGACACTTGCGAGCTGGACTCTCAGGAGGACCCAGCTCTAGCTGAGGACATTACCCCTATTGCCTAGAGTAGCTTAGTTAGGCTTATCTTACTTATGTTGTCTTGAGACTGTTTTAGCTAGACTTTATTTTTGTTCAGAGATTCTGAGTTATATATATTCTTTCATATTCAGTAGCTGAGATTTGTACTCTGGATATTTGCTGGGATGTTATCTTAGACTATTTTATCATCTGTATTTCCTTGAGTTCTATATCATATCGTGCTTCTTCTTTCTTAGTTGTGATTGAGTTTACTTCTATCATGTCACCCCCATTCGGGGAGTATAAACTGCTTAGTATATTATTGCTAGATGTTGTGACCTAGGACAGCGTTCTACCGTCGACACTGCGGCGTAGGCTGGACGTACCCACGTCTCGTGCCCTTACTCTAGTGTGCGGGTCGTGACACATAGTGTCGCATTTTTTGAATGGAGAACACCAGGGCAAGGCATTCCTTCTCTACGGCAGTATATCGGTGCTCTGGCCCGATCATCATTCGGCTGAGGTAATATATAGCTTGCTCATGGCCCACATCGTTGTTTTGTGCTAGCAGAGCGCCGAGGGAGTGCTCCATTGCTCGTACATAGAGCAGGAATGGTTTTCCAGCAACCGGGGCCACCAGGACTGGAGGGTTCGACAAATATTCTTTGTTGCTGTCGAAGGCACGCTGGCATTCTTCACCCATACGAATGAGACGCCCTTCTTCATGAGATGGGTGAATGGCTGACATCGCCTGGAGAGATTGGAGATGAACCTCCTGATGTAAGCTAACCTCCCTTGGAGGCCTCGGAGTTCTTAGAGATTTCTCGGGGGACCCATCTCCATGATTGCCTTTGTCTTCTCAGGGTCTATGTGGATACCCTGGGAGGTGATGATGAAATCCAAGAACTTCCCGCGGATACGCCCAAGAAGGATTTCGTAGGGTTTATTTTCAAATTGTGCGCTCGTATTAGGTCGAACACTGTCCTTAGATCATGCAGATGATCTTCCTTAGAGCGGCTTTTGACGACGATGTCATCAATATAGCACTCCACAGTCTTGTGCAAGTGGTCCCTGAAGATGATGCTCATGGCTCTTTGATATATGGCTCCAGCATTTTTTAAACCAAAAGGCATGACTGTGTAGCAGAACGTGCCTATTGGTGTTCGGAATGATGTATGCTTTTCGTCGTCGGGAGACATCTTAATTTGGTTGTACCCCGAGAAGCCATCCATGAACGACATATGTTCGAAGCCGTAGGTGTTGTCAATCATGATGTCTGTGATAGGGAGGGGGAACTCATCTTTGGGACGCGCCTTGTTCAGATTACGAAAGTCGATGCAGATTCGAATCTTTCCATTCTTCTTGAGGACCGGTACTATGTTGGCGACCCAGTCCGGATGTTGCTCCTCACGAATGAAGCCGCTGGCTATCAGTTTGTTGACTTCGGCTTCGATAGTATCCATGATGCCGGGGTGGAAGCGTTGTTGTTGTTGTTTGATTGGCTTTGCATCTGGCCGAATGTTGAGCTTGTGAAGAGCAATATCAGGATTTAACCCTGGCATGTCTTCATAGTTCCAGGCGAACACATCAATATATTCTTTGACGAGTTCCAGTAGCGATTCTCGCTCTTCGTCTGTCAGGCTTTTACTAACGAAGATTGATTTTGGAAAAAAGTTGCTGCCTAGATCCACTTGCATGACCTCATCTTCAGTAGGAGGCTCTCTTTGTTCAAACCGCTTTTCCCATTGCGTATCCAGCTGTTGGGCCCACGACTCTAATTCGAGGAGTTCAGGAAAGTCTTCACCTTCTTTGTAAGCATCAGCGAATGCCATATTGACAGACAGGACTTGCCTGAATACATCCCCGATGCTGATATCCGAATCAGAAGTTGGTGATCCGGTTGAGTGTGACTGCAAGTCGCATTCATCATCTGAGCTTTCAGGGGCCGTTGTAGGCGTAACATACCCCAGTCCGCATCGGGTCTTGTTGTAGTAGTCGTGTGGTTTGCCAACCGTGACCGGCAACTTTAAAGGTAATCGTCGACCAGTGCCGTACTTCAAACCTGGCTTAGTCTCCAGATCATACCCCTGTTTTGCATAAGATATTTGGATTGGGGGCTATATAGATAGAGAGGCAGTCTCCCGGTGTCCGATTCGAGATCGACTTCTTCTATGGTGAAGGGCTGTAGATCATTCTTCCGACCGAAGATGATTGGATGATCCCCTCCCTCGATTATGCAGTAAGCGTCTTCCGCAGGAGTGAGCTGATTTGCGGTGTAAATATTTGTCACCTGTGTGTGTAGGTGAGCGCCTATACCGTGTTCCATAGCATATATTGTACAAAGCTTATTAAGCTCGATGTAGTTCAAAGATAGCCCTTTATTGATAAAGTAAGGTATCTTTTCTAGCGGGATTACATTATCTGCGGATGGAACATCGGTGTGAGCAGCCACATACTTGGCCAGTTCTGGTTCTTCTTCGGCCACCTCATATATAAATGAAGACTGAGAGGATGACTTGGGCAACTTGATCACGAGGGGTTCCACTGGTGGAGCAGAACATGGAGTCGTTGGCAAACAAGCGACCCCCAGTTTGGTACTCGATGCTGGACGGGGAGTGGTTGGCTCGCTAGAAGCCCCAGACTTTGCATCGGGCTGACGATTCTTTTTGGAAAGACGTATCGTCATTGGCTTGTCAGAGGGATTGAGCTTCTCCGTTTGTGACTGGCTGACTCTAGGCAGTCTGATTGTCAGTGGCTCCGTTGTGGGTCTTGGCACTTGGCCGGACCTTGGCAGCCAGATTATCATTTGCCCTTCTTGTGCCGAGAGGCTGATTGCGTCCTTACGCAGAGCGGCCGTAAGGGGTGCGGACTTGCCAGGTTTGTGAGCTTGGAGGTGGATCGTCAGAGGTTCTTCTGATCATGTGGCCATCTCGGTACGAGCTTGCACATCTCCTTCACCAAGGTGCCTCTTCGACTTTTCGTATAAGCAGGAGTCTGAGTAGTAGGATTCGACCCCTTTGAAGGGATCGATGTCGGCAAATTCTGTCCTCACAAAGCTGTATTTGTCGACATACTTGAAGCACTGGTGCAGCGTGGAAGGCACGATCATGTAATCGTTTATCTAAGGGCGCTCCAAGAGGATATTGTAGGAAGTGTCTGCACCTATGACGTAACAGGTTACTTCTGACTGAAGATCGCCAATTTGGTACTTCAAACGAATCTTCCCAATCGGGTAGCTCCTGTCCGAATTGAAACCGCTAATGGCGGTGCTTGTTGGCGTCAGGTGATGCATCAAAATGCGGAGATGATGTAACAGACCCTTCGGGATAATACTTACAGAAGAACCAGGATCAATGTGCATCTGATCCACCTTCACGTCGCCGATGTATCCAGTGTAATATAACGGTCGATCGTGTAGGTTAGTTTTGATGAGCATATCCTGTGGAGTGAAGACAATGTTGGGCAACGCTCCTGTGCAAGCGCTATCTTGGAGATCTGCAGGCGGGCTCTCTCCCATGAGGTTGACCTGAGCTAGATATGCGTCGACGTTCTGGAGTGCGTCGCTCAAAGCCGCGCGAACATTCTTGGAGAGTCTCAGGAGCTCGTATAATGATAATTTGGCCGGTGTGTTGGCCAATTGTGCCAAGATGTCAAAGTTGTAGGGCCTTTCCAGCCCATGAGGTACCTCTTTTCGGAAGGATTTGTCAAAGCGAGTCTCCTTCGGCCTAGGCTTGTCGGTTGTCGGAGGTTGGAAAGGTCCCGGAGTGTCAGCAGTGGCCGGCTGATGCTCTTCAGCCGAGTTATTTGGCGTAGGTTGGGATTGCGCACCAGACCAAGTGACGACAGCTGTGGCTTCTTCGACATCTGTCGAGATTGTACGGCAGGATCTGACCTTTCTACTCTTCTTCTTGCCAATGGGGAGTGGTACGGACTGAGTCACTTAAGGTACCAAGTCTGGATGGACCCACATGACTTCTCCTCGTGACGTGGTAAGGGTACTAGACCAGTAGCCTGATCTCGAGGAGGTGGAAGATTAGCAATCTCCATTGTCGCCCGAGGGATGGGTATCATGCCGTCTTGAGTCTCTGTCGGAGGGAAGCTGCCAAACTGTACAGACACCATGTTGGCTGCCACGGTTACCTCCTCGAAATCAATGGCCAGAGCCTTCGAATCGATGAGATGTTGGATGTATCACTTCAGTTGGTAGCAGTCGTGTGTAGCATGGTGGACGTAGCAGTGGTAATGGCAGTACTTTAGGCTCTCCATTTCTGCCGATCGAGGTTTCCGTCTTGGTGGAGGGAGCTGAATTCTATCTCCTTGTTTGAGCATGTCCAAGATGGGCTTGACATGGCCATCTTCGAAGGAGTAGGTCATTTGCGGCCATTGCTTGTTTACCGGTTTTGACTCGGGCTTCTGGGCTGTGTCGGCCACCATAGCCTGCTTGCCCTTGTTGTCTCGATTGTTGGAGGAGTTACCACTATTGTTGTTGTTGGTATTAGGGCGCTTGCCCTTGTCCTCTCCCTTCGAGATGTGCAATCCCAGTTGGCGAGCCTTCTTCAACCTGTCCTCCGCGCTAGTGGCACTGATGATAAACGTCTTCCAGTCCTTAAATTGACTTTCACCCATCCAGAGGCTGATTGTTGGAAGCAGTCTCTTTTTGTAAATTTCAATTAAGGAGGAATCCGGATTACCGGACGGCAACTTCATGGCGGTTTGGCGGAACCGCTCAATATAGTTCCTTGTCAGCTATTTCTCCCCTTGAACGACGTCCATGAGGGTGGACATTATGATGTCCTATCCTACTTCGTAGAATCTCTCCAAGAACATACGCTTGAAGCTGGCGAAGGGGTGGATGCAGTTGTCGGGTAGGTTACCGTACCAGTCGAAGGTGACCCCTTCCAATACCCCGATGAATAATCGTGTAAGGATGGCATCGTCATGGGGCAGATGGTCGGTGGTGACCTCGAAGTAAGTGATGTACCGACTTGCGGAGGTCTTTCCATCATATGGATTGATGTGGAATGGTTTATACTTTGGTGGAAAGGGAACATCTCTCCACGCAACGGGATACGGTTGTCGTATCCTGAGGTCTTGGCAGTTTTTTCGGGCGTGGAACATGTCTCGGAGCTCCTGGATCTCTCTTCTTGCCTTTCTGGCTTCGTCTGCAGCGGTAGGAGCCGACATTTCAGGAGGATTATTGCCCGGGTTTGGTGCCGCTGAGTTCGAGTCTACATTGACCGCGGGACCCAAGTTTGTTTGGCTAGGCGTCCCTCCTTGCAGAGTAGGGAGGGCTGCTTTGATTTCGTCCATCGATTTGACCAAAGTGCACAGTATGGCCTCCAGAGTATCGATGCGTTGGCGATCACTGGGACCATCTTGTTCGTCGTTTGTCATAAATGTCGTCCTGACATGAGTAGAAGTGGAAGGGACGGTGGATGACGTGTCCTCCGAATCATACCCCTGTACCGAGAAGTTATCGGGGTATGTGGGAATGTTCTCCTCTGATTCGGACTCAGAAGGAACAGTACCCCCAGCTTCCGAGTTTGCCTCGTCTTGGGAATTGTGGACGTCCTCGGGGACGTCGGGATTTGCTGTATCTAATAGAAGAGTTGTTTTCCCCAGCTCGTCTCCTTGGAACATCGAATTGTCGTGGAGGTTTGGATGAGTGCTACCCCCAGTTCCAGCAACCCCCAGTGATGTGGATGATGAATCTCTCACTGTAGCAGATTTCGTCTTTGAACGGGTACCTTAGAAAACTCCGGTGGTGGGCAACCGTTTAGATGACAGTCTCTTAGTCGTAGTGGTTGAAATCTTCGGGCTAGAAACGTTTATCTTCTTCCCTCTCCCATCGGCGAAGCTTTTCTGAGCAGAGTTACAGGAGACGACGGGAAGTGCCTCATCCTCTGAACATGGTTGTTGTAGTCTTTGGAAGAAGGACAGCCGGTCTTCTCGTACCGTTGCGTTATTGCAACAGCAGTTGACGATGACATGGGTGCAAGTGACGTCCGTGGGAGGACTCTTTGTACCCCGAGGCCCCTTCTCTTTCCTTGCGCTTGTGGAGGATAGACTCACATAAGTCAGATGGGTCCGGAACGACCATGTTTGCTTCCTAGATTTTGGGAGACTTTTGGGAACCACTATGTCCGTTTGTCGTCGGGGGCTGGACTCGAGTGGTTCTGTACAACTTCCTATCAGAGGCCCGCATAACAGTATATGGAACGCTCGGATGGTCAGAGGTCGGGACAGCGGACTGAGCTCGCCAAGCTCGCGTTGCCCTAGACTTCTTCACTCTAGTGCGTGAGGGCATATAGTAGGAAGAGTCTAAGTGGTGCTGGAGAGAGTCAGACATGTTTTCTCGGGAGCATGAGAGATCAGGACCATAGGAGAGGCGATCGAAGACTGAGCCGCATGGAGCAGACGGTATACGGCTGGAATCAAAGTCTTCATGCGGCTGGCAATCGTAGCCGCATGGGCTTTCTTCATGCGGCTGGAAGTCTCGGCCGCATAAGTCTTCTCCATGCGGCTGGAAATCTTAGCCGCATGGGTATTCTGTATTCGGTTGACAGTTTCGGCCGTATGGACATCATGCATGCGGTTGGCAATCTCGGCCGCATGAGTCTTCAGCCTGCGGCTAGTACCTTTGTTCGGCTTCTTCCTGGAGCATATAGAATCACTCTTTGCTCCTGCAAGTCCAGCATCGTAGTGCTTTCCTTTGCCGGACTTGGGGACAGCAGAGTCCTCTATGGTTTGATGTGGAGCAGTATGAGAGTTGCCTTCGCCGTCTTGGACAGCAGAGAATACTCCGTCCAGAGCTTGGGGAGGAGCAAATGACTTTGGCCTCCACTCCCTGTGAGCTTTTTTTCGTGCTGGTTCTCTTCTGGACCGGGCCAGCGCTCCCGTCGGAAAGAATTTCTTCAAACGCCTATTGGTCGAAGCGGACGACCATATTCAGTTGTGTGGAGCCAAGTTTGGCTGCATCCGATTGCGTCACCAACTCCTCAGCCATGGAGAAGTTTCTTCCCCAGCAGAGTCGCCATCGTGTTCGCCATAAATTATAAAAGATGAAAACAATTATATCGGAGGACTGGACTTTTACTTCACAATACAACTCGCTTGTACAAAGAAAGCCTAGGGACGAAAACCTAGGTACAGCAATCTAAGTACAATTGTTTATTTTAGATTCTGGAGGGTGACAGTAGAGGCTCGGGAAAGCGATGATAGCTCTGCCTTACTCCTTGATCGGACGTAGCCTCGGCTCTGATGAAGAAATGCTCTGAGGATGCTCGGGAAGAATCCCCTGTGCGTGCCTTTGTCTCTCTGTGCTCTCTTTTCAGGTCTCTCCAGGTACTTTGCAAGGGAATGGCACCTTGCTATTTATAGAGGTGGGGTGTGATCATTAGGGTTTGCAAATGATTGACTCCTTGAGAAGTCGGCGGTTAAGGATCAATTAATCTGGACCCTTCATTCTGATTGTAGCAAATCTATGTAATTAATGTAAATTGTATCAAATATCTGTGGGCAATAAATGTTAATTGTCATGAATATTCATGATTTGTGATAGCCTGCCACGTGTCCAATTTGCTTAATTTGATTTGATCTGGGCCATTATGACGATCGCAACAAATCTGATTTTGTTAGGATTTGTTAGCACCCATAATTTCGGGAAAAATAAGACTGCCACGTGTCTCAATTGTAGCGAAGAGCGCCACATGTCTCAACTGGATCATCCTGGCCGAGTATGTGGGGGGTCCTCTCAGCCGTATGAAACATGCAGTCGCATGTGGATGGGCAGCCGCATGGGGATGGGCAGCCGCATGGAAATAGGCAGCGCATGCAGAGGGGCAGCCGCACGGAGATAGGCAGCCGCATGCAGAGGGGCAGCCGCATAGGGATAGGCAGCCGCATGCAGATGGGCAGCCGCATGGGGACACGGACTGGCAGCGCATACAGATGGACTTGGTGGATTTTGCTAGCCGTAAGGAGATTTTCTCCTCTTTTTCATAAACACGCCATCATGTCAGTCATTAGTGCGTCTTTATGTCAGAGCTGTCATGGCTATTTTTTGTCGGAGCAGTCGTCAGGGCATTAAATGCAGCCGCATGTAGAGAAGAACTGTTTGAAGGCCACGTGGCTTCTTTCTGAGCCGCATAGATCTATCCGAGCCGCATGGACCCCTGAACCGCATGGACTTCTGAGCCGCATGGGGATCCTTCTGTTGGAGCCGCATAGGTCTTTTTTTATTCTTTTTCATGCTTCTACAGTACCATTTTTGCTTTGACACGGCTGTACGAGCCAGGGCCTAAACTGTGTTCTGATACACCTGCAATTTCCTATTTTGGATACTTCGTGTCCAGTGTTTGGACACATGGACACCCCCACATATGCACACATATGTGACACACCCCTGTACACTGTTTCTCCTATTTAATTTTGATTTATGTTTAATTAATTGAGTCGGGTTCATACTGTTCTGATACTCTTTATGCAGTTACTGTACATGTTAGAAAACTGGGTTTAAATGTTATAACTGAGATTTAAGGAACGAACTGGAATTTATATAACTGAGTTAATGTATGTGAACTGAGTATTTCCCTTTACGGTCCATAAATTGGAACCATACACCACTGTCACAGTACAATATAAACACACTATCTCTAATACTCTCTGTACATATATATATATATATATATATATATATATATATATATATATTTATATATATATATATATATATATA
>JANAVB010033321.1:0-37763 GCA_029216955.1 Iris pallida | reverse complement strand
AAAAAAAATGGACGGACGACAATAGATTTTTATGCAAATTAGTATTTGTTATAGGGTTAGTGAAAAGGTTACAAAAACTTTTGCAACAAAATTGGCATAGGCTGTGTTATTATTAAATCAAGAAAATTATTTTTTCTCCAGTGAGAAAAACGCCTTAGGTTATGCGTTTTTTGTTACTTTATTTAAAAACTTGGTACACTTGTTACCTTATAGCCAATTAGCTAAAATATGTTACCATGCACTAGCCTAGTAGTAGTGCGGGAGGCCATCGAGCATAGTTTCGGGTTCAATCTTCTCCTGGACGGCTGAGTGGTTTTGGACCACAGTCCGACTTGAAGAAATGAGACCTCAAAAAAAAGTACAAAAATCTTTTCGGTTTCTTTTATTTTATTTTTATTTTAAGTAACACAAATCAAGGGAGTTAATATTCTTGTTGTGTGTCTGTAGTGTGGGTCAGTTAAAAAATATACTAGCACACATCAAATTATGTGTGAAATTACTGTTATTGTGTGTCTAAACAGAAAATTTGCTGTACAATAAAAGTTGTACAAAACACACGAAGTAACAGCTTTTGCAAAATTTCAAAAAACGAACCATTCCGACAGTTGGTCTGGCGGAATTTGGACTTGTCTAAATTCCGCCAGTTGGACTGGCTGAATTCTTCATTTTTTTCCTTTTTTTTTTTTTATATTCAGGATTGGAGTGGAGCTTTGGTTTTTTTTTAGTGGAGTGGAGTTTGATTTTTTGAGTGGAGTGGAGGTGGTTTTGGGTTGATTTTTTTTAGTTGGATTTTTTTTAGTCGATTTTTTAACATGCTACTTCAATTACAACGGCTAGTTTAACGACTATATTTTTAGTCCAACGACTACTTTTTTACAACGGCTCCCCTATATTCCATCCCTCCACTACCAAACAACTACCCAACAATTTACACTTTTTCATACCCACTTCCCAATAAACCTATCCCCCTTGTTTCCTTCCATCACCCCAACCACACATAACCCAACCGGCCTCCCAACCATTAAACCTACAACAAACTAATAAACCAAACCGAAACCAATAAACCAATAAACCAAACCGAAATCCAAAAAGAAAGCAAATAACCCAACCGGCCGAAAAAATAATAAATAAAATATTTACGAATTCAGTCAGTTGGACCGGCGGAATTTGGACTGTCCAAATTCCGCCAGTCCCTATGTCGGAATGGTTCTTGTTTTGGAATTTTTCAAAAGTTCTTACTTACATTGTAATTTTGCACAACTTGGTTCCTCTACAGCCAATTTGCTGGTGTCTAAAACATGTCATCACATCAAATTCATGTGCATGCAACATATGTTATAACTATATCTAAAATATCTTCTATTCTATAAGAAGACCTATACATGAAAATAGCATTTTATCTTGTTGCAAAAACAATATCTTTTTAGATGTAGAAAAGATGATGCAAGATTTACAAATCACATGTTTGATCTGTGATTATTTTTATGCGATGTTGATCGATGGAACTAGTTAAGAGGATGGGTGGGTTGGAAGGGACACCCCAACCCCCACCACTTCTCATTAGTGTTTTTTTTTTGGTGGTCTTTGACACCATTTTCTTAATTCTCATTATCCCCCTTTCTATGTAACTAATTATCTTTTATAATTAAGGTATATTTTATAATATCTTGAAAAAAGAAGAAGGTATATTTTATAATACTTAAGTTTTAACTCTTGGTTTACCATTAATAAAATTTGAGTGAATTATTAAAAATTAAATTTATCTAATTGGTACGCATTTGTTGCATATAGTGATTACTAACAAAATTTAAATTATAATATTATAATCATCTTAGTACTTAACTAACATTTAATTTTTATTTAGATACCTAAAAACTATAAATTTGATTAAATATCTAGTTACATAAAAACTAAGACTAAAAAAAATATGATTGAAATTTTACGTATAATTAAGAAAAGCTATTTTCTATAACACCCCTATACTTTAAGTACTAGCAAAATTTTATGACTTTGAAAAATTCTGTACACAGGGACAATGTTCTAATTTTCGTGGGGCCCAACATGATTTTTTTTAAAATTTGAAATTTGAAATGTGAGATGAGAAATCTATAATACAAATTTGAAATACAAATATGTTGTAACTTCTAAATCCATACAATTTTAAATTCTAAATTTCAATGTTTTAAATTCAAATCCATAATGGATTGGATTTAATTTTATAATATTGAAATTTAAATTTAAAATTGTATTGGATTTATAAGTTACAACATATTTGTATTTCAAATTTTATTGTAGATTTTGCATCTCACAGTTCAAATTTCAAATCTGAAAAATAATCATGTTAGGCCGAGCAAAAATTAGAACATTGTCCCAGTTCAAATATTCAAAGTCATAAAATTTTGCTAAATTTTGATAGTACTTGAAGTGTAGGGGTTGTATAGAAATTGGCACTTTTAATTATCATACACTTCAGGTAAAATTTCAATCATATCTAAATAAAAATTAATCAACTTTATAGTTTTATGTAACTAGATATTTAATCAACTTTATAGTTTTTAGGTATCTAAATAAAAATTAATGTTAGTTAAAGTACTAAGATGATTATAATTTATATTTTAAATTTTGTTTGTGCCACTAATCACTATTTGCAACAAATGCGTGTCAATTAGATAAATTTAATTTTCTAATAACCACTCAAATTTTATTAATTGTAAACCAAGAGTTAAAACTTTATATTATAAAATACCATTTTTGCAAGATATTATAAATATACCTTAATTAATTACAACGATAATTATTTACATAGAATTGGGGAAACAATGAGAATTAAGAAAATGATAATTTGTACTGTGATATACATACATAACTTCTAAGTAGTATATAGAATGATACTATGTAATATATTCGAGTTAAGATTATAAATCCATATAACCTATTTGTTGAACCGATTTGATCCAACCCAATGTCCTGACCGGTTCGACCTCTTTTTGAACATTGGTGAGCAAAGTGGGTTAATTTTACACTTTCAATAGAATCCTCAAATCCTCAATCCAAACTGATAGGGAAGACAGAGGCATGAAAGAGTAGAGAGTGAGTGAAGAAGATAAGGTATCCTTCTCTCTTTCAACTAACCAACCAACCAACCTCATTTTTCTCCCTCCTTTATTTTTCTTTTTTTCTTCTTCTCACAACTGCAGAACAAAAAGAACAAAAAAACAGCACAAACCCAACTCTCTATAATCTCTGCCTCTCTCAAGAGTATTAATGGCTTCCCTTCATAATTCCCCTACAGTACACAGAACCCTCTTCTCCACTACTTCCTCTCACCCCCAGGTTATAATTAGTCCTCCTCCTCTTTTTCTTACTTGCATATGGTCTCTTTCATACTCATCATGCATGCTGCACTTGTATACATAGATGGTATCGCACCGTCGCGGTAGGACAGTTCAGTTTCGTGTCAGGGCTCATGAGGCTTCTCCATCTCCACCTCCTCCTGCTCTAGGTATGTATATCACAGTAGTCTATCTAGCTCTTTGTCTCCTCTAGATCATGTGAACTAGTTTGGCATCAGCTATATATATGTTGAACTGGTGAATGCAAGTTAGCTATGTACATGTTGTGAAGTTTACACTTTTTTTTCCTTCCCTTTGCTCAAGATTCAAGAGCCAAAGTGCTTTGCTGCTGCAAATTAGCTATGTTGAACTGATGAAATGCAAATTACTAGATTGTAAAATGAATTTACTATTTGTGGGTCAACCTACATATCTTATTTTAGGACCCCACTGGCCCGGGCTGGGGTTGGGCTCCGATGCTAGTAGGAGGACAATGGGCCACTTCCACGTAGGAACACCGATCTATTATTTATTTATTGTTGAGAGAACATAATTACTGAACCTACATGTCTTATATATAGATATCAGCTTCTCTACATACGTAAAACATTTTATGGTTACTTTCAGACTGTTGTAAGAGGAGACTGATGTTAATTGGCATTGGAGCACTGACCACAAGTTTACCCCAGAAAGATTTGCATCTGCTGAAGGTATCACCACATGTTAGTGCGCAACAACAATTTTACAATTTATATTAGCTGATATGAGCATTAATTCAAAGCATAAAAGTAACGAATAAAAACTTGTACGCATTAAAATGTCGTATGTAATTTAGTTTTCCAAGTCTTATCAGAACATACAAGTTTATGAAATTGTTTGCCGTGTATTTTTTTTTTTTTTCCGCTCTTTCTATCGAGTAATAACTCTTAATCCTGCAGAAGTACCAGAGAAGTATCAAGCTTTTGTGGACTTTATAGATGGATATTCTTATTACTACCCCTCGGATTGGAGGGTATGTTACCCCCAAATTTGTATAATCGAAGCCTTCGGTACAATACAAAATTGTAGCAAAAGATCGATCACTCAAACTAGAGCATTGAAATTAAGAAATTATCCGAGTATCCGACTTACCTCTTTAATCTGTCATATAGGACTTTGATTTTCTAGGCCATGATTCGGCATTCAAAGATCGATTTGCAGCACTGCAGCACGTTAGAGTCGGTTTTATTCCCACCGAGAAAAAGGATGTTCGTGATTTGGGTCCCATGGATGAGGTAACCACAGGGAGCTAATAAGTTGTTCCAAAATGATACGGATTACTGATACTCAATTGTTCATTTTTCCTATTGCAATGAATAATGGCATGAATTTCCCGCGATATTATTTCCCTGACCAAATTATATTTACTTTAATTTCCAGGTTGTTTTTAACTTGGTAAAAAGTATATGCTGCACCGATTCAGAAGCCAACCATATATGATATTCAAGAGGTCAGTGTTTTTATGAGACTACCTGAAAATTTTATGCACCACACATATTTCTGACAACATAGATCAATTTTCTATATGCTTTTGCAGTTAGGACATGAATAATATACAACATGACTTCTTTTTTTTTCCTTTTCTTTTCCTCTATATAAGACTAATCATGTGGTCTACCAAACCAATCCAATTGTTGTTCGCCACTTCATTTACCAGTACAAAGAATTTTATGGCATCGCCAGTTGACCTCGCTTCGACAATTAGATTTACTTCCATGGAGACCAATTGTTAAAAGAATTGTTGTTCATATGTTAATTCATTCAAAGTCATATGTTAAGAAATGTTTCTGGAACTTGACACATGATGCAGAGAACTTATGATGGGAAGAATTACTGGACCTTCGAGTATGAACTTGAATCTCCAAGCTTTTCCCGGACTGCCTTTGCAACCATAGCTATAGGTAACGGTATGTATCTTTCGAACTATCCCATTTCCTTCTGTGAAGAAAAAAAAAATCCATAGGAGTATAACTTATAATTTGAATCATGAAATCTATGCATCATAAAATGTCACAAAATTTCAGTAATATCTGTCAATTACTATGTTCTGGTGATGATTATAGTTCGGTTTTATGACCATTCACTGGTTCACATAATATCCACTGTTTCTTTAGATTTTTGTATAATTTTGAAACCTTTACTGGTACTATGAACAGACATGGGTGTTAATATAATAACTCAAGTTTTTCACTACTTTTCTTTCAAGGGCGCTACTATACTTTGGTTGTGGGTGCAAATCAAAGAAGGTGGAGCAGAGTAAGGGACCAGCTCAAGGTTGTAGCAGATTCCTTCAGGATGATAGAATATAAGCTTGTAATTAGAGCAGGAGTTCATATTGGAAGACATCAAGATCAAACTTACTCATGTATACATTATGGTTGCTTATATATATTTTGTTAAATTTCACAATCTTCTGGTCATAATAAGAGTTGGATGCCAAGCTATTTCAGGCACAATCTGTTGGAGTGGGTGGGGTTCCCAACCTATGTGGAGAAGACCCCGAGTGCGACGAGCGCCGTCCGATGTCGGAGAAGCTCGGGAAGTAGGCGACGAAGTTGCTGCTGTTGCTGCTGGAGCTGCTGGAAGCAGGGGATCCGAGTTCGGCCCGAACTCGGTCCCAGGCCGAGTTCTGGCCGAACTCGGTCTGGCGCTTCCAGAATGTTGGCGTGAGGTTCTGTTTGCTCGACACAGAGTTCTGGCCGAACTCTGTGTCGTCGGGGGCTGAAGCGGATTTTAGGATGAGTTTTCATCATTGGATCTAATCCAACGGTCCAGGTTTGCTGCGGGATTAGGGAGTTATATTGAGTTTTCTCAACCCTAATTCAGAACGCATCATTATCGCAAGGAACACAAGTTGAGAGAGAAAGGCAAGAGTGCCATTACAACTTCGAGAAGAAGACGGAGGATTGAAGGTCTCCATTCGAAGGAGATCGTGTTCGGGTAATCTCTACTCGTCGTTCTCGCTCTTCGTAGCCTTGTAATCATTGTTCTTATCTCTGAGTGTTGTGGGGATCTGATTTGGATCGGGAGGAGTTTGTAGAGGGTGTAATTCTTCTATTCCATTAGTGGAGGCTTCTCGGGGTTGGACTCCGATCGTCCCGTGGTTTTTCCCGCAAGGGTTTCCACGTCAAAAATTCTCTGTGTCTGCGTGGATTATTTTTGTGTGTTTGTTTTTGGGTTCGTGCGTTGTATTGCTCGGTCCTCTCGCAGGTACTCTCCGTTTGGGGAAAGGTTTCCCGTTTCTTTCCCAACAGAGTGGTATCAGAGCTTTGGGTTCAAAGGGTGTCAGGAGTTGACAGAGAAACCAGAGAGGAGAGATGGACGCGAAGCCGGTACGCATGGTGAATCTGAACGGCACAAACTATCATTATTGGCGGAGCAAGATGAAGGATTTGCTGTTCGTCAAGAAGCTGCATCTGCCCGTATTTGCATCCGAGAAGCCCAGTGATAAATCCGAGGAGGACTGGAAATTCGAGCATATACAGGTGTGCGGATACATCAGGCAGTTCGTTGACGAGAACGTGTACAACCACGTTGCCAATATTGAGCACGCGAAGACGTTATGGGATAAGCTGGAATCTTTGTACGCGAAGAAGACCGGGGTAAACAATTGTTCCTGATCCGGACGATGATGGGTCTGCGGTACAAAGATGGGGCGTCTATTACGGATCACTTGAGTGATTTTCAGGGCGTGGTTGACCAGCTATCTTCTATGGGAGTCAAGTTCGACGACGAAGTTCAGGGACTGTGGCTGCTGTGTACATTGCCAGACTCGTGGGAGACCGTACGTATCTATGATCGCTTCTCTGCTCCAGAGGTGTGGTCAGTCTGGAGTTTGCCAAGAGCGGGGTGTTGAATGAAGAGATGCGGAGACGTTCTCAGGGCACTTTATCCACATCCCACCACTCAGAGGCACTTGTTTCAGAGCGCCGAAGGGGCAAAAGCAGGGGTCCAGGTGGTGGCAGAGACAAGAGCAGGGGAAGTCCAAGGGTCGTTACGAGGACTCAGAGTGTTACCATTGCGGTAAGAAGGCCATATCAAGCGGAACTGTTTCGCTTGGAAGAGAGAGAAGGGCGACAAGGGGAAGCAAGAAGAGAACACTACAGCGGCGGCCTCGGTGCATGGAGGCGATGTGATCGTCATAGGTGATGAGGTCATTACTAACCTCGTCTGCGATGACAATTCTTGGCTGGTGGACTCAGGGGCTTCAGCACATGTATCTCACAATAGGGCACTGTTTGCCACTTACACGACAGGCGACTGTGGCGTATTGAAGATGGGCAACGGAGATGTTCGAAGGCGGTTGCCGTTGGAGATGTGCATTTGAGAACGAAGACGGTGCGGTTCTTGTTCTCAAGGATGTTCGTCATGTTCCCTGATATCCGTTTCAACCTGGTGTCGGTTGGAAGGTTGGATGACGAGGGATTCTTCAGTCTCTTCGGGAATAGTCAGTGGAAACTTTTCAGAGGTTCGATGGTGATTGCCAGAGAAAGCAAGAAGTCCGGTCTCTACTATATGGAGGGGAGCGCAGAGGGGGCACAGGAGGTGAACGCAGTCAGTGCTGCTCTACCGAGTTTGTGCACAGCAGCTCGGCCATATCAGCGAGAAGGGATGAGCTACTTGGTGAACAGGAAAGTGATTCCGGGGCTCAAGTCTACAAAGTTGGAGAAATGCATGCACTGTTTAGCTGGAAAGCAAAATAGGGTGTCTTTCCAAAGTCACCCAAGTTCGAGGAAGCCGGCGTTGCTCGAGTTGATTCACTCGGATGTCTGCGGTCCTATGAAGGTAAAATCTCTTGGTGGTGCTTCTTACTTTGTGACTTTTATTGATGACTGTCCCAGGAAGGTTTGGGTCTATGCCTTAAAGACCAAGGATCAGGTACTGCCTACTTTCAAGGAGTTTCAGGCCTCTGTTGAAAGGAGACGGACAAGAAGTTGTTGTGTGTTCGGTCCGACAATGGCGGCGAATACATCGTCCCTTTGATGCGTATTGCAGAGAGCAAGGGATACGACACCAGAAGACTCCGCCAAAGCACCTCAGTTCAATGGTGTAGCGAGCGCATGAACAGGACACTGATGAGAGGTGCGTGTTTGCTGTCAGAAGCAAACTTGCCGGCAGTTATTGGGTGAGGCTCTTCTCACCTGCTTATATTATTATTTGTCTCCTAGTGCTCCTTTGCAGGGTGATGCCTGATAAAGTATGGTACGGCAAAGAGCCTCATACAATCACCTGCGGGCGTTTGGTTGAAAGCCTTCGTGCATGTACCGAAGGACGAGAGGACCAAACTGAGCCGAAGACGAGGCGATGCGTCTTTGTCGGCTATGGTCGGGATGAGTTTGGCTATAGACTCTACGACCCAGTGGAAGGAAAGCTCTACAGAAGCAGGGACGGGTGTTCGTCGAAGATCAGACCATGACCAACACTCAGGATTCCGAGACGCCTTCTGAGGCTGAGGAATTGCCTGAGTTAGAGTCATTTCGCTTCGAGCATTTCCAGAGGACATCGCAGAGGATCCAGTTATGGGGGAGCCGGTACATGGAGTTGCTCCCAACCTTGATCATCAGCCTGCTGATGGTGGTCAGGTGTCCCTCAGAAGGATGAGCATGCCGGAGAGGTAGTTCCTGAAGGGGCGGAGGTTGTCGGTATACAGCCAGCACCAGTGGCTCCACTGAGAAGGAGTGACAGGGATCGTCGACCATCTACGAGATACTCACCGGATGAGTATGTGCTATTGACTGACGGGGGAGAGCCCGAAAGTTTCGCAGAGGCTATGGAAGACGAACACAGGCAGGAGTGGATGGTGGCTATGCAGGAGGAGATGAGTTCCTTGCACACCAATTCCACTTATGATCTGGTGCGGTTGCCAAAGGACAAGAAGGCTTTGAAGAATCGATGGGTGTTCAGAGTGAAGCAGACGGATGATGCTACTCGCCCTCGATACAAAGCAAGGCTGGTAGTCAAAGGCTACGGTCAGCGGAAAGGCGTGGATTTGATGAGATCTTTTCGTCTGTCGTCAAGCATTCGTCTATCCGGGTGGTGCTAGCATTAGCAGCCAGTTTCGACTTGGAGGTCGAGCAGATGGACGTGAAGACGGCATTCCTCCACGGTGATCTTGAGGAGGAGTTATACATGGAGCAGCCGGAGGGATTCTGTGAGAAGGGCAAGTCACATTTGGTCTGCCGGTTGAGGAAGAGCTTGTATGGTCTGAAGCAGGCTCCGAGGCAGTGGTACAAGAAGTTCGAGTCGTTTATGGGAGAGCATGGTTATGCACGGACGACGTCGGACCATTGTGCATTTGTGAGATATTTTGCCGATGATGATTTCATCATTTTATTGCTCTATGTTGATGATATGCTATTAGTGGGTCGGAATGCCACTAGGATAGCGGAGTTGAAGCGCCAACTGGGCGCGGCCTTCTCTATGAAGGATTTGGGCGCAGCGAAGACTATTCTTGGGATGGAGATCAGCCGAGAGAGAGAGTCCAAGCTGCTACACTTGTCCCAAAAGAAGTACATTTACCGAGTACTTCAGCGTTTCGGGATGGACGGGTCGAAGAAAGTGAGTTCCCCCCTCGCGGCTCACTTTAAGCTCACTGAGGAATAGTGTCCATCTACCGAGGACGAAAAGGAAGATATGGACCGGGTTCCATATGCCTCAGCTGTGGGAAGTCTTATGTATGCTATGGTGTGTACGAGGCCAGATATTGCTCATGCAGTTGGTACGGTTAGCAGGTATCTTTCAAATCCTGGAAGGGTACATTGGAGTGCGGTCAAGTGGATTCTACGATATCTTCAGGGCACTGCTGGTTGGAGACTTTCCTTTGGTGGTGACGAGCCGAAGCTGGTTGGGTATACCGACGCTGATATGGCTGGAGATGTAGACACGAGGCGATCGACTTCGGGCTACGTGATGATGTTTGCGGGAGGAGCAGTATCGTGGCAGTCGCGGTTGCAGAAGTGTGTTGCCTTGTCGACGACAGAGGCAGAGTACATTACGGCGACGGAGGCTTACAAGGAGCTGTTGTGGATGAAGAAGCTGCTGCAGGAAATGGGACTGAAGCAAGAGCAGTATACTTTGCTTTGCGACAGTCAGAGTGCGATCCACCTTGTGAAGAATCAGACGTTTCATAGCCGGTCCAAGCACATCGAGACTCGGTATCATTGGATACGGGATGTGGTTGAGAAGAAGGACGCGGAGCTTGAGAAGGTGCATACAGATGACAACGGAGCTGATATGTTCACGAAGATTCTACCAAGAGGGAAGTTTGAGTACTGCAGGCAGGTCGTCGGGGATGACGACATCCTTCCCATAGTTGTGAAGGGGGAGATTTGTTGGAGTGGGTGGGGTTCCCAATCTATGTGGAGAAGACCCCGGAGTGCGACGAGCGCCGTCCGATGTCGGAGAAGCTCGGGAAGTAGGCGACGAAGTTGCTGCTGTTGCTGCTGGAGCTGCTGGAAGCAGGGGATCCGAGTTCGGCCCGAACTCGGTCCCAGGCCGAGTTCTGGCCGAACTCGATCTGGCGCTTCCAGAATATTGGCATGAGGTTCTGTTTGCTCGACACAGAGTTCTGGCCGAACTCTGTGTCGTCGGGGGGCTGAAGCGGATTTTAGGATGAGTTTTCATCATTGGATCTAATCCAACGGTCCAGGTTTGCTGCGGGATTAGGAGTTATATTGAGTTTTCTCAACCCTAATTCAGAACGCATCATTATCGCAAGGAACACAAGTTTGAGAGAGAGAAGGAGGCAAGAGTGCCATTACAACTTCGGAGAAGAAGACGGAGGATTGAAGGTCGCCATTCGAAGGAGATCGTGTTCGGGTAATCTCTACTCGTCGTTCTCGCTCTTCGTAGCCTTGTAATCATTGTTCTTATCTCTGAGTGTTGTGGGGATCCGATTTGGATCGGGAGGAGTTTGTAGAGGGTGTAATTCTTCTATTCCATTAGTGGAGGCTTCTCGGGGTTGGACTCCGATCGTCCCGTGGTTTTTTCCGCAAGGGTTTCCACGTCAAAAATTCTCTGTGTCTGCGTGGATTATTTTTGTGTGTTTGTTTTTGGGTTCGTGCGTTGTATTGCTCGGTCCTCTCGCAGGTACTCTCCGGTTTGGGGAAAGGTTTCCGCGTTTCTTTCCCAACACAATCCTGACCTGCTGAGCTAATATTTAAGAAAATGCCAACACATAGCCAAGTAAACATTTTTTTCGGGTATCGGTATCGGATATCTTCTGATCATTTCATGAGAACAAACAAAGAGTGATGCACCAGGATATGACAATGATTCAAGAGGAAATGCTATGTCATTTATGGTGCGTTTGATTGCAAGGTGAAAAATATATGAAAATAAACTAATTCCATAAAATTATTTTACTATGAAAACCTTTTTTATGGAATTTTGAAATTTTCTTATTAAAAACTTAATTTGGGTGTTTCATTGTCATTATTTATCACGAAAAATAGTAGTTATTTTTCATGAAAAATAAAATATTTCTATGGACCGCACCAATTTCATTTTCCACCATTTTGGGGAAAAAATTAAAATAAAAAGTTTTGGAAAATAATTTCATGAAAAATATAAGCTATCAAACACTACATTAATTTTACATTCCAAGTCCTGATCCAAGAATAAATATAGATTTGGTCTACGTAGAAGATTGGTAATATTTATCTACTCATGGTAGCTCATTCAATTAACTTTCAGATCTGGCAAGCTGTTGCAAGCATCTTGGTTAGCAAAATGCACATAGAGGTGATGGCAGGGTCGGCCTGAGCTCATGGAGGACCAATGCGAATTCTCGAAATGGGACCCTATGTGAAAAACAATAGTTAAGCAACTAAAATAAAAATATAACAAAAAATTGTTGCCTCCAAAATACGAACTAAAGGCATCTAATATGTAAGACTAACATAATAACCACTGCACCATAACTCTTTTGAATAAAGAATAGCCCATAGTACATTATTATTCTATTTTAGATATGTCCATATTGGTGCCGCTATAATCTTTGTGTCCTGAGTCGTCGTCCAGTCTGTCCTGGACCATGACCGCCCCTCTTTCGACCTCACATTTTTTCCCCTTTCAGATTACACTGTGTCATTGGGTAAATTTAACTGTTGCAATAGCCACGGGCTCTACCGGTCAGCAAATAGAGACATAGCGCCATCATGATTGAAAATTATTCATTTGGTGAATATATATATATATATATATATATATATATATATATATATATATATATATGAAAAAAAAAAATGATCCTACAATCTAATAATGAATACAAATAGGAACAAGAAGAAAAGGAAGTCTTAGCTGTATGCGTCACTTTTACGTGGGCCTTTTGGACCAAATAGGAACAAGGAAAAAGAAAAGGAATAAGCCTTAATCGTATGCATCTGGGCTTGTGAGACCAAGCCTATAGAAAAATTATGTGGGTCTTTGAGAACAAATAGGAACCAAGGAAAAAGAAAAGGAAGTCATCATTGTATGCATGTGGGGCCTATGGGTCATGCCTATAAAAATTTTATTCGCCGTTGCCGGGGATCGAACCCGGGTCACCCGCGTGACAGGCGGAAATACTCACCACTATACTACAACGACTTTGAGATAGTTAGGTTACTTAAAATTATATAAATCTTAATTTGGACGAAGTATTTGAAGATAAACAGATGGAAGGACATTAAGGTCTCGTTTGGTACACCGTAATCGTAATATAATTAATTTTTTAAAAAAAAATTGATTATATTACAGTGAACCAAATATGGTCTAATTATAGTAACGGATGAATACATTTGCGGAGACGAGAAAACATCCAGGAAATCTAGAAAATACTATGACAAACATGTCTAAAAATAACATAATCATGGTTACATAGAGAGAAGAAAATAATAATAAAACATGCCATCTATCCCAATCTTGATTCTTGACAGCAGAAACTATACAACTAAGAATTTATCAATACTCCAAAGGTGATTAAGACATTACCATCTGTTTGTTGGACTGGAGAACGATTTATATTCCTCTTATTCTAAACTAAGACAAAAGAAAACAATACTCAAAGGAGAAATGAACTATTTCATGTACTCTTAAACCGGGCCAATATAGTGGTAAGTCTGATAAGAATTCGGATTTGGACAACCACCTCTACAGGGTAACCTCCCGACCATGTTCTTTTTGGGATCAGTCCAACCCAAACTCAATTTAGACATATATTTATATCAATAAAAATCAAGTGACAATCAAAATTAGCTCCAGTTAGAATAACCCAAACTCATGGGTCAGCCTTGCACTTAAAGTATGATTACGTGGTATTCCAAATCAATAAAAATATAATATCTTTATCATATATCCATATTTAAAACACGTTCCAAAACAATACCACATGCTTTAGGGTTTGCTTAGATTGAGGGTGGAGAGAGTTAAGTGAGGGAAAAAAAATTCTACTTAATTTGAGCTTGAGAGTTTAGAAGGGAGAGTCATAGAGGGTTAACCGATGGTTTGTTTAACATTCTTTTGTCAATTTGTTCAACCTTCCAAATCAGAGGGTTAACAAAGGAAAATGATATATTGTTTTAAAAGTTATAAATGTTTCTTATTTGTCATATAAAATACCGTGACATTCTTCCCCATTTTTTTTGCTTTCAACATACTGTTCCGTCTTTCTTGCTTTCAACATGTTGTCCAAGTGTGTCGTCTCTTCTCGCTTTCTATTATTACTAATAGCTGAAAATTAGAAGGACATAAATCGACAGCTATGTTTTTGATGCTAGCCTAAGTTAGTGTGGAGGCATGTGGCCCTTGTGGACAGAGTTCGAGGGTCCGGATCGGGAGCCTGCGAAAGCCCCGTCCGTCCCTCGTCCGTTGGATAAAGCCACCCCCCCCTCCCCCCCCCACCAATCCCATCTGATGGTGCAGGAGGGAGGGGGAGGCTTCGGTGAGGCTTCTGCGGTAGGGGTTTTGATCCGTATATATATATATATATATATATATATATATATATATATATATATATATATATATATATATATATAGCAAATACTCCAATTCTAAATGTTGAAACTAGCATATACCCCAAATATTTTTTTAACTAGCAAATGCTCCCATTTTTAGTATGGAATAGGAAAAAAATTAAGATATACCCCCACCTTTTAAAAAAAATTCTTCCGTTTTACATAGGAGTGGTGGTATTTGCTCGATAAAAAAATAGTGGGGGTATACTACAAGAAAACATGGTTTATGCGACATGTAAAGTTGTCACAAAAGTTATAAAGCTCGTCACAGTACATCTTCTGTGACGAGTACAGTGATGACTTACTTTCGTAGCATATACCTCCGTAGCTGAAAGAAAAATGACGACAAAAATACGACGTCACAAAAGGTTTTCTACCGTGACAAGCATATGTCGTCACTGATAGTATACTTTATGTGACAACAAATCTCGGCACTAAAAAATATTATAAGTGACGCATGGTATTGTCACAAATATCATCCTATTGTAACTTAAAATAAATAAATAAATAAATAAATAAATATATATATATATATATATATATATATATATATATATATATATATATATATATATATATATATATATATATAAACGACGTCACAAAAGGTTTTCTACTGTGACAAGCATATGTCGTCACTGATAGTATACTTTCTGTGACAACAAATCTTGTCACTAAAAAATATTATAAGTGACGCATGGTATTGTCATATATATATATATATATATATATATATATATATATATATATATATATATATATATATATATATATATATTGTAATGCATGTGGTTCGTATTACGTATTTTCGGAATACGTGTACGTATTTATTCTTGTGTTGCATAATTTTCTTGCTTAATTTCCTCCCTGGGCTTGGTTCATTCTTGGTTTGGGTTGGCTTGGTTCGGTTTGGGATTGCTCTTGGTTCATCATGAACCAAGGGGTGAACCCCCTACCTACCACCACCACTCATATTTATTATCTATTTTTCTTCTCTCTCTTCATTAATCTCTTCTTCCTTCTCCATTAAACCCACCACCAACCAAGAACACCCCTTAGGCAAGTGCAACTTGCTTCCACAAGAGAGCCCATTTTTATTGTTCCATTAGCTTCTTCTCGTGTTTCTAAGACACATTAGAACTTGTCATTTTCCATTTTGAGGCTTTAATTTTTGTAGATCTAGAAATTGGTTATTTTCGAATTTTGGTGGTTTTGATCTATCAAACTTCTTTGTTTTCATGTTTTGATGGTTCCATGTTGTAGAGAAATTTATTCTACCCAATTTTGACCCTTGAAAAGTTGGATTTGGACTTATTTTGACCAAGTTATGGACTTTTGAAGCTTTGGGTTCAAACCATGGAGTTCTTGCTGATTTGGAGAAGACAGTGAGCAGTGCGCGAGCTTTTTAGCTTACGCCACTGAGTTACGCACGCTCTTTAGCGCAGCGCAGTCCGACTCATACGCTGCCTTTTGGAAGCGTATGTCTTGCATACGCTGCCTTGATGAGGAGTCGTATGGACCTCATACGCTGCCTTGACGAGGAGTCGTATGGAGTACATACGCTGCCTTTTGGAAGCGTATATCTTGCATACGCTGCCTTGATGAGGAGTCGTATGGACCTCATACGCTGCCTTGATGAGGAGTCGTATGGACCTCATACGCTGCCTTGACGAGGAGTCGTATGGAGTACATACGCTGCTTTTTGGAAGCGTATGTCCTGAACGTAGCCTGACCTGAGCGTAGCTTGACCTGAGCGTAGCCTGACCTGAGCGTAGCCTGACCTGAGCATAGCTTGACCTGAGCGTAGCTTGACCTGAGCGTAGCCTGACCTGAGCGTAGCTTGACCTGAGCGTAGCCTGACCTGAGCGTAGCCTGACCTGAGCGTAGCCTGACCTGAGCGTAGCTTGACCTGAGCGTAGCCTGACTTGAGCGCAGCCTGATTACCCTGGATCTTCTATAGCCCTGTATATTGATATTTTATTAGATATTTAACGTCCATTTTATATCCTTACGCCTTTTGTCCTGAACTTGATAATCACGAATTTACTTGATATGTTGGTAATTGATAATTGAGCATGACGTGATAGTGACCCGTAGTGGTGCACTCCTGACATGACCTGATAGTGGTCCGTCGTGGCGCACTCCTGACAAGTACACTTGACATGATAACCTGACATGATATATCTTGATAAGCTGTTACGACGGCTACCTGACATGACATGACCGGTATAATTAATCTGGACACCGTGGGCGATTGTATTTGTATAAATAAACCAGTCCTGTCTTGCATCATGTCTAGGACAGGGACTCCTGAGTACTACGGTCAGGAGTACCTACTAAAATGGACTAAGGCTAATAACTAGATTAATACATTAGTCAGGACGAGATTTCCCAGCTACAGGCAATCCCGTTACCTGGGCACGCCTTGGGATCTGTAGCCTGCCGTCGAGTAGGGCACATTTCCAGCACACTGTCATGTGTTGCACCCTTCAAGCTACCTAAGGGTACATTCGTTTCCTGGACGATGTACCCACCTGAATTCAACTCTAATCTTTTAACCCGGGTAACCTGGATGGTCTGCAGGGCTTGTGGCTGTGGAATAATCTCACTGCATCTTGCTAGTAACTAGGCCTGTGATAACCCTAGTTAGTTAAAGTATCAAGCCGTAATTCTTGCTTGGCCGTGAAGTGATTGGATGGAGTCTAACCAGTCTAGTCTTGCCCTGATCCTGTTCCAGATTATTGAATGACCGGAATGCTTGTATTTATTTTACCGATAATGGTGAGAATTCCAAGTTCTGTTCAGACGAAGGGTTACAACCCCGGTCCTTGTTTGGTTTACGGGTTGTAACCTGGTTATCTGAATAGTTCCATGGTTATCTCGTCGTATATCATCCTGGTGTATTTTCTTTATTTCCAGTTCTTACTTTTATTTATATCCTGTGCTGATTGCTGGTTTGGTTCTTAAGTGAAGCCTCCTTTGTGGCACTTGCTCTTTCTGGGATCTGACCCAGCTGGTTTTGTGTGGCCAGATTTCGGAACAGCTCCAGAGGATCTACCGACCTTCCAGCCAGATGGTGGCCACTAGACGGAACCCTGACAACGAGTGGGTTATTTTTGGCTCTCCCACTCTATTGTAAAAATATTCTTTTGAGGCGTTTAGCCGACGAGCACCTGTTTAGCTCGATTGTACTTACTTACTGTCTGCCTACGGGCTGTAACATGATTAACAGATCCTAGGGTTGATCATATATGACTAAACTCTTGCTAGTCCTGACATTTTGTAACGACTAGCTTCATGATTGTCACGCCCCAGAACCAGAATACTGGAGAGCGGGGGCAGACATAGCCAGCTACGTATAATAGAATACATCTCAACTATACGGTCACGGCTGTCTAGATATGAGGGTTTACTACAAGCCAGCAGTCTCTTAAGGTCAAGCCTATTGTCTCAATCTCAAGCAATTAACAGAGTTACAAGATGTTAATATATATATATAAGGCGTCCCAAATATTACATATCGGATGATCATGAAGCTAGTCGTACAAAATGATAGGACTAGCAAGAGTTCGGTCATACATGATCAACCCTAGGATTTGTTAATCATGTTTACAGCCCGTAGGCAGACAGTAAGTAAATGTGCATCGAGCTAACAGGTGCTCGTCGGCTAAACGCCTCAAAAGAATAAATTTACATATAAGTGGGTGAAACAAAAAGGAAAAAACCCACTCGTAGCCCGAATTCCGTTTAGTGTTCACCATTGGGCTGGAAGCTTGGTAGATCCTCGGGTGCTGCTCCGAAATCTGGCCACACAAAACCAGCTGGGTCAAACCCCAGAAAGAGCAAGTGCCACAAGGAGGCCACAAATAAGAACAAAAGCCAGCATATCAGAACATAAAGAAATAAAGGAAGTACAAGTAATAAAAGTACACAGAGCGATAAACGACTAGGGACGTGGAACCATTCCGGGAGCCAGGTTACAATCCTTAAACCAAACAAGGACCGGGATTGTACCCCTTCGCCTGAATAGCTCACTGTCTCTACCCATTTATCGTTAGAGATAAGTAAAACAATCATGATCAAGAGTTCCAGGTACAAGGGCTAGACAAGACTTAAACAGGACTGGACACCATTCATTCACAATCGGCCAAGCAAGTACTACGGCTTACTACTTTAACTAACTAGGGTTATCACAAGCCTAATTACTAACAAGATGCAAGTGAGAAACTCCCAGTCCCAAGCCCTGCAGACTATCCAGTTATCCTTCCGCGGGTTGAGAGTTATAGGTGGGTACATTGCCCGGGAGACAAATGTACCTTTAGGTGACTTAGATGGTGCAACACATGACAGTGTGCTGGAAATGTGCTCTACTCGTCGGCAAGCTACAAGTCCATTAAAGCGCCCAGATAACGAGATTGCCTGTGACTGGGAATTCTCCATGTTCTAGTTTGATATAATCATTAGCCTAATCCAATTTAGCGCGAGTCCCTGGTCGTGGTACCCAGGAAGTCACGTCCTAGACATGATGCAAGACAAGACAAGTGGATTGTACAAGCAAACAAGCAGGAGCTGTAAGACCCAGTTTTCTGAAATTAGGGTATTTTGAAAAATTATTATTTTTATTATTTATTAATGGTGTTTTAGTCATGGTATGATTTTCTGGTGATTTTAGTTAAGTTAAACCATTTTCTAAGTCATGACTTATGACTTTGTGATTTTGGTTAGTATAACTTAGTGTAAACCCTAGTTTTTCTTAACCTAGAAGTTGCCATGACCATGAGAGCCTAGCCATAGGCTTAGAACACCAAATTAGTGATTTTTAGCCAAAAGGGTATTTTGGTAATTTTCTAGGAATTATTTGGAATTATTTAGATTTATGTGATTTATTATTATTTAATTAGTTGATTAGTGTCATGTTAGCTTCTAACCTAGTTTAGCCCTAATCTAGAGGTTAGCCACTAACCTAGAAGACTAATGATTAGATATTAGCCTTATGTATAAATATCTAGTTAGATAAATATCTAGATATTTCACTTTTTAGATATTTAGAACCTAAATATCTAACCCCCTTAGTCAAAGCCTTAGGGGCTAAGCTTTGCAAGGTGGAAAGGGGCCCTATAGCCTACCCCTACCCCCCCATGGCAGCCAACAACACCCCCATCCTATATGCACACCCCATCATTCATTCAAGCCATTTTTTACAACTTTATGAAACCTTGAGAACCCCTCCACTTCAAACACCCATAACTTGTTCATTTTAACTCCAAATCCACTCAAATCTTTTGCATTGGAATCCTAGTACCTAGAAGAGACTGTAGAAGGCTAGCCAACAAGGTCACAAGCTTTGGGGCATCATCAAGGCTAGTGGACACACCCCCCTACATTGGATTTTTCCATTGGTTTTGCACTAATAGGTAAATACTATCAAACCTAGTTAATATAGTGATTTCTCTTCATATTTGCATGCATATAGATACTAGGGAACTGTAGGCTAAGTTTGGTAGGAAATAGGATTGGTTTGGTGTCCGTATCGGACACGTATCTGTGTTCTAAATTCAGTGTTTGGTGAAATGTCACTTAGGGTTTAATGTTGTATTTTTGTAAAACAAATTATATTTTTGGGTAGCCCTAGACATGTAGGACACAACCCTAGTTGACTGAGCACACTTTGAGTTGTGTCCGTGTCCAAAACAGGACACGAACACACTGTTAAACCCCACTGTGCACACTGAAAAATCCGATTGTTTGACACTTCGTGTCGTGTCCACACGTGTCGTGGACACGATACAGGAACTTGGACACGTGCCCTGACACCCCACCTATCCTAGGACACGACCACGACACCATAGGTTGCACACACGTGGCCCTAGACTGGCCGACACGCGCGCACGAGACTGTGCACGCTGTCCTGCTACCCGACACCGATTGCGGACACGACACGCAATGGTTTGACACGAAACTTCATGGACACGTGGCCCTAGTGACTGACATCACACCCATAAAATTTCATACGACCTCGATGTGTGTGCACGAAGAAAACGCGCGCGCACTGATTTTACACGTACTGTACACGCGCGGATTTTCCCCACTGATACGCGTCTCGTGTCGTGTCCTGGTGACACGAGGACACGAGACAGACACTGGAACACATAGCCTGACCCTAGGCGAACCTGGACACGTGACCATGAGACACGTGGATGTGTGTGTCGTGTCCTACACACACGCGAACACGTGCACGACACTGTGACACTACACAGTGTCTGTGTTTACCCGATTGGGTTCTTTTGAGTTTGGACACGTCAAACCGTGTCGTGGTGTCGTGTCAGGCCCCCTAGACACTAAGGTACATGTGGGGCATCAGTTACCAACCACTAGTATCGAGCCTTAGCTCGGTTTTGTATGAGAAATTAGGTTTACCTACTTGTCGAGTGCACAGTGCACATTTTCCAGTTTTTGGGATAATTCCAGTTTTCTAAAAACGAATTTTGAATCTAATTTTAGAATGATTTGTGCATGTATATGTGTATTTCAGTATATGTATAGGAAGTATATGTGTATGTGAGTGTGTGGGTGAGATTTTTTAGGTGTATACATGTATATACATGTGTATATACATGTGTGTGTATAATAGGTGTGTGTGTGTGCTTTTGTGTGTGAGTGTGGGGAGCCAATTCCTGGTTCCAGAAATTCTGGAACCCCCCCCCCTTTACCTGTCCAGCCCTCACTCTCACAGTTCTCTATCCCTCTCTCTCATTCACTCTCTCTCACTCTAATTCTCCCTCTTTCTTCCCTCTATATATATATATATAATATATATAAGTTTTATATATATATATATATGTATATATATATATGATATATATATATATATATTTGTATTAGTTCTCATGTAGTATCATTATATATATATATATATATATATGTGGGTGATGGTATTATATATAGTATTCATATATTGATATATAAATGGGTAGTAGATAGACTTGTATATATCTATATATATATATATATATATATATATATATATATATAGACATGTATATATATATAACTTACTAGGTATAGGTTTATATGAAACCTATGACTATGGCCTATGGCCTAAGATCATTAGCCTATGGCTAGGGGCTAACCCTAATAACCCTAAACCCACTTGTTGACCCTTGTTGACTAAGGGTTGACCAAAGTCAACCTTAGGTCAAAAGTGACCTAGTTAACCTAGAAATGACTAGGAATGACCTAAAACAACTAGTTTGACTAGTTTGACTAAAACCCTAACTAGTTGACTAGTGTTGACCTAACTTTGACTAGTTTGACTTTAGAGTTGACCAAGAGTGACTTTTGACCAGATTGACCTAGAATCATGTAGTATGCATTGTATACTCTATTTTTACCATTGTGGATATGTTGTGACCTGTTTTACTCTAAATAGGACTCTGTGACACCAGTTCGGACATCTATTCATATCAGTCATACAGGGTGACAGGCGAGTACATTCTCTGATCTTTTCATGCTTGTTAGGACTTATATTCTTGTTTTAGATTACTTTACATGATGCTGTCACGTCATTATCACGGATTGGTACTATATGGATCTTGTTATGCGATGTTATCTCCCTCGGGGTGCATCAGATACAGTTGTCATGTGCTTTTCACGAATATCTTGTATTTCATGTACACCGCTTTCATGTATACTCTTGTGCAATCTTGTACTCTCATGATCACGCGAGCAAACATGATAAAAACCTCTTGTGCAAAGTAACGTAACTTGACTGGATCCTTGTGTATTGATTGGGGAGGGTGAGTAGGAAATGGTTATGTGATCAAATCCCATCTTGTACAAATTCATGTGAAATCTTGTGAAATCTTGTATATGTCCTAAGCCCGTTTATATAACCATATCATGCTCTAAATCACAGGTTACCTACAGTTCTTACTTATCATATATATAAATATTTTCAGTTATCAAATCTCTCTCGTTTTACATATATTCTTTACAGTTCATGTATCTTACTCTATGCATGCTTTACATTTCCCAACCTGATATGAACTGCGTGAGATGTATTGTGCTCGTTCCTGTCCTGACTGGGCCTGTTGAAAATATTACAGATGATGATGGTGACTGTCCTACCTTCTATGGGACACATGAGGGTGACCTTCAGGAGCCTGAGGAGCATCTAGCTCAGTAGAGGGTGCCTAGTCTAGTCTAGTGTTTACAGTTTTCATTTAGTATCGGACTGTTCCGATTGTTAGTTGTGACTTAGTTATATTTCAGGTCTTGTACTTATTTGTGTTGGACATCTACTTTGTGTGGTGTGATAACTCTATATATATTCAGTTCTTCCTTTCATCTGATTCCATATCATGTTCTATCTTTATCTTTCCTAGACTTGTATTTGAGATATAGAGATTAGATGTTATGTTATACCTCCGTGCGGAGATGACAGGTTTATATGTCTATTGTTAGATGTTAGTTGTTATAGATGACCTATACAGCGTTCTACGCCGACACTGCGGCGTAGGCTGGACGTACCCACGTTCTCGTGCCCCTAATCAGGGTGCGGGTCGTGACAGGAGCACCCACGGTGTCAAGGCAGGTCAAGTTAAGTTATCAAGTCAAGTCAAGTCAGGAGTGCGCCGCCACGGCCACTATCAAGTTATCAAGATAATTTATGCCAGGTTGGTCATGTCAGGAGTGCACCACTACGGGTCACTGTCATGTTATGCTAGTTCCTTGTCATACCAGGCCATGTACAATAGTCATTCCAAGTATATTAAGTAAAATCAAGTTCATGACAAAAGGCGTAAGGATATAAAATGGACGTAAAATATCTAATAAAATACCAATATATATAGGACTATAGAAGAGCCAAGCTTAAAGAAATAAACAAATTCATCATAGACAAGTAGGTTGTGCAAGGGGGTCAGGGGTTGGGCTGCGCAGGGTATGTACTGCGCATGGAAGAGCTACGCAAGAGTTGCCTTGCGCAAGGGTTACCTTGCGCAAGGGTAGACTGCGCAGGGGGTCAAGGGGCACAGGGTTACAGGAGCACAGGGTTACAGGAGCACAGGGGATACCTTGTGCATCAATTGGATTACGCAAGGGAGGATTGCGCGAGGGTAGACTGCGCAGAGTATGGACTGCGCAAGGGGTCAAGTGCGCAGGGGTTACTTTGCGCATGGCTGGCTTGCGCATGGCTAGCTTGCGCCAGCGCAATCCAGCGCAGCGCAAAGCACTGGCTGAGCCTATGCGCAATCGGCCATGCGCTAAAGAGCACAGGCCGGGGTGCGCAAACGGTCAAGTGCTAAAGAGCACTGGCCGAGAGCCTTCACCAAGGCTGAGATGAACTCCTCAAGAACACCAAAAACTTCAAATCTTCGTAACTTAGCCAAATCAAAACCAAATCTAGATTTTCAAAGTTCTAACTTGAGTAAAATCGAATTCTCTTCCACATGGAAGCATCAAAACATGCAAAAATTGAAGTTTAATAGATCAAAACCCAAGATTTTCGAAAATGGTTAAAACCTAGATCTAGAAGAATGAAAGCTCCAAATCACAAAATGTCAAGTTCTAAAGTTGTTCTTCATGGCCTAATCTAGTTAATGGACAAATAAAAAGTGGTGCTTATTTGATGGCAAGGTGCACTTGCCTATGGTGTGGTGTTGTGTGGAAGAAGGAAGAAGAAGAAGAAGTTAGAAATTAATGGAGAAGTAATGAGGAGAGAGAATGGTAGGTGGAGTTTTAATGAGGGTTGGTTGTGGTGTGTTGAGGGAGGAGTGTAGGTTAAGGTGTTCCATTTATAATAAACCAAACCAAACCAATCCTACTCCAAAAAAATAAAACCAAGCCATGGTCCAAACCCATTTACGAGAAACCAAAATCCGCAAGTCGAGAAAATAAAATACGTGCCAAAATCCAAATACGAGCATAAATACGAAATACGGGAAATGAGGGTGACAACTCTACCCACCTTCAAGAATTCCGTCCTCGGAATTTAATCAAGGAGCTAGAGATTGCCACGACAAGCTATACTAAGCACAGGCAAGCTACACTAAACAGTTCAATCATACAATCATACAATGCAAGCAAGGAAGGGAAAGCGTAAGGCATAAGAAAGACATTATACCTCACGAGTCAAACAGGTAGGGATATCGCGATCGGATGTCGTCCTCACGCTCCCACGTTGACTCACCTAGAGAGTGATGACCCCAAGCAACATGGACTAAGTTAATAGTCTTGTTCTTGAGCGTCTTTTCTCTCCGGTCCAATATAGACACGGGCCTCTCCTCATACGAAAGGTTGGTACCAACAACCAATTCTGAATGATCTAGGATATGGCTCGGGTCCGGGATGTACCGTCTTAATTGAGATACATGGAATACATCATATACCTCACTTAGCGACGACGGAAGAGCGAGACGATAGGACACATCACCTACTCGCTCTAGAATATCGAACGGCCCTATATATCTAGGACTAAGCTTTTCCCGTACGCCAAAACGAATGACGCCACGGGTAGGCGAGATCCTAAGGAATACATGGTCGCCGACAGCAAATTCTAAGGGACGCCGATGAGCATCGGCCCAATGGCGCTGGCGATCCTGAGCAACTCGGAGGTGATCTCTGACTCTCCTGACCACTTCAACCGTCTGAGAAATCAGTTCTGGACCGAGCATCTGCCTCTCTCCGACATCGTCCCATGCTAACGGGGATCTGCACTTCCTACCATACAGGGCCTCGAAGGGTGCCATCCGGATACTGGCCTGGAAACTATTGTTGTACGAGAATTCTACCAGGTGCAGGTGATCCTCCCACGAACCACCGAAGTCAAGGGTACATGACCGCAACATATCCTCGAGAGTTTGTATAGTACGCTCTGACTGCCCATCTGTCTGCGGATGATACGCTGAGCTGAACTTGAGACGAGTCCCCAAACTTTGATGAAGACTGCGCCAGAAGTGCGATATGAATCTCGTATCCCTGTCTGATACTATGCTGACTGGCACTCCGTGAAGTCTGACAATCTGCCTGAGATACATCTCTGCTAGCTGTGCCGTCGACTGTCCAACTCTAAATGGAAGAAAGTGTGCCACCTTGGTAAGCCTGTCCACAATGACCCAAATAGCATCTCTGCCTGCCGGAGATATGGGTAACCCAGTCACGAAATCCATGGTAATGTGCTTCCATTTCCATTCTGGGATCGGCAAGGGTTGAAGAAGTCCAGCTGACCTCTGATGTTCAGCCTTGACCTGTTGGCAAACCAAACATCGAGAGACATACCGGGCTATCTCCCTCTTCATACCATTCCACCAAAAGTGCTGACGAATATCTCGGTACATCTTCGTGCCGCCTGAGTGAATGGAGTACTGCGAACTGTGAGCCTCTGCCATGACTTCCTGTCTGATATCTCCACTGGATACACAAAGACGAGTGCCGTGTCGAAGTGTACTATCTTCATGGATGCATAACTCTGGCCTTCTTCCTGCCTCGCACTCTGCTCTGAGCCGCTGAATCTTGGAATCTGTTAACTGTGCGGTCCGAATCCTCTCAACTATGGTGGACTGAATCTGTAGGCTGGCCATCAAGGCCACATTGGAAAGAAGAATTACTTCAATTTCCATCTTCTGAAGATCTGCCAATAGCTCTGGTTGCGCCGTCAGGAAATAAACTCCGGCTCAACGCATCTGCTACAACGTTGGCCTTCCCTGGATGATACTGCAAATCCACATCGTAGTCCACCAGTAGCTCGAGCCATCTTCTCTGCCGCATATTAAGATCCTTCTGGGTGAAAACATACTTCAGGCTCTTGTGATCAGTAAATATCTCCACTCTGTCTCCGTACAAGTAGTGCCTCCACAACTTAAGTGCAAACACTACTGCTGCTAGCTCCAAGTCGTGGGTCGGATAATTCTTCTCATGATCACGGAGTTGACGTGACGCATAAGCAATTACCTTCCCATGCTGCATCAAAACACATCCCAATCCTCTGCCTGAAGCATCGCAGTAAACTGTGAATCCTCCGGTCCCATCTGGAAGTGTGAAAATGGGAGCCGTTATCAAACCTCGCTTCAACTTCTCAAATGATTCCTGACATTCTGCTGTCCAAACGAACGGCACATCCTTGTGGGTCAACTGGGTCATCGGTGCTGAAATCCTTGCAAAATCTGAGACGAACTGCCGGTAGTAGCCGGCCAATCCAAGGAAGCTGCGAACCTCTGCCACTGAGCTGGGTACTGGCCATGACTCGATGGCCACAATCTTCTGGGGATCCACTTCCACTCCTCCTCTGGTAATGATGTGACCCAAGTAAGAAATGCGATCGAGCCAGAACTCGCATTTACTGAACTTGGCGTACAACTGGTGCTCTCTGAGAATCTGGAGGACAACTCTGAGATGCTGCTCGTGCTCTGCTTCACTCTTGCTATAGACCAGGATGTCATCAAGGAATACTATCACAAACTGATCCAAGTAAGGCATGAAAATACGGTTCATGAGGTCCATGAACACTGCCGGCGCATTGGTCGCTCCAAAGGGCATAACTAGAAACTCCCAATGCCCGTACCTAGATCTGAACGCCGTCTTCGGGATGTCCTGCTCTCTGACTCTGATCTGGTGGTATCCTGACCGCAAGTCTATCTTCGAGAAAACTGAAGCCCCCTTGAGTTGATCAAACAAGTCATAGCCTAGACGTACCATCCTTCTTTTTCACAAGAAGTATCGGGGCTCCCCAAGGTGATCCACTTGCACGAATGAATCCCTTGGTCCTGAGTTCTTCAATCATCTTGTACAAAATCTCCAACTCTGAAGGTACCATTCTGTAGACTCGCTCTGATACTGGTGCTGTCCCGGGGATCAAGTCTATGGTGAACTCAATCTCCTGTTCTGGCGGCATCCCTGGAAGTTCCTCTGGGAAGACATCTGGAAACTCTTCAACTATCCGGGGCAACTGCACTGCTGCTACTGCCATCCGCAATACTGGAGGAGATGGCTCTACTGTGCCTCTGGAAAATGAAAACTCTGGCCCTCCGGGAATACTAAAGACAACTCTGCCAACATGGCAGTCTATCCTAGCATAATGGTTCCTCAACCAATCTATGCCTAGGACTACATCATAGTCTGCCATAGGAACTCTATGAGCCTAGCGGGGAACTCTCTACCGCTAACTACGATCCGACACGAGGAAAACACTCGATCTACTCCCACAAGACCATTACCAGTAAGTATATTGAGCCTCACTGATAATGACTCGGGCTCCAATCCTATCTGTGTCGCGAATCGTGCAGACATGAATGAATGCGATGCACCAGAATCAAATAATACAGATGCTGGAAAGGTGTTGACGAGAATAGTACCTGCCACTACCTCACCTGGTGTAACTTCTTCTTCCATG
Source organism: Iris pallida (assembly GCA_029216955.1). NCBI lineage: Eukaryota > Viridiplantae > Streptophyta > Magnoliopsida > Asparagales > Iridaceae > Iris > Iris pallida. The sequence continues at coordinate 10,005 of JANAVB010033321.1, read as the reverse complement.
GTCATCATCATAGCCTGACCTCTAGCTGCGGGTCCCCTCTGCTGGAAACCCCTCTGTCGGTTCTGTGCTGGAGCCTGGGTGAACTGCTGCTGGTTCTGCTGCTGAAAGGCCTGGGCCTGGGGCGCCAATGGCCTCGGGTACTGCTGTTGCTGCTGCTGCTGGACTGGAACTGGGGCTGGTCCTCTCACCGAAGAACTAGAAAGGTTAGATGATGATGGACCTCCCCTATTCGGGCAGGTCCCTATCTGGTGGTCTGCTCCTCCACAAGCCAGGCACAACCCCTGTGCCCTACGACACTCTGCCACTACATGGCTCGGTTCCCGCAATGAGAACATCCCACCGCGGAAGGCTGCTTCTGCTTCTGCTGCTGCGGGTACGTCGGGGTCGAATGCTGAACCGACGTCACTGAGGCCGCCCGCCTCGGAGTTCCAATGGTTATACCCCTAGCTGCCAGGGCTGGAGCTGAAGATTGGTGCATCTGGTTGTGGGACCGCTTCCTGCCTCCGGTCCTGTCCACAATTCTCCGGGAGGTATACTCATGCCTCCTTGCTGCCTTCAACACTGCATCGAACGTCTGGTGCTCGAACTGCTCCACAGCTAATAATATCTCTAAATGCAGCCCTGCTGGAACCGCTGGGCCCTATCGAATTCGGTTGCCACCAAGGTGGGGGCGAACCTACTCAGCCTGGAAAACTCGGTCGCATAGCCATCGACCGTCCTGCCTCCTTGCTTCAAGTTGGTGAACCTGGTCTGCAGGTCGTACCGTGCCACCGCATCGAAGTACTTCGTCTGGAACCTCTCTCTGAACGTCGCCCAAGTGACTGGTGCTGCTAATCCCATGGCCTGAGCTGCCCACCAATCGCGAGCCAAGTCTAACAACTGTAGCCGTACCACCGCCACCTTCTCATTTTCAGGTGTCCTAGCTGCTTCTAGAACCACCTCGGTATCTTAAAGCCAAGCGTCCGCGGCAATCGCATCTTCACTGCCGTCAAAGAAGGGAGGGTTCAAGCGCTTGAAACTGTTGGCCGCCTGATTCCCTTGGGGACCTCCTCGGTTTAGTGCATCATGAACTTCCTGGTGCAATGGCGTCGCCTTGACGATCTTGGAATGCAAGCAGTTCTCTGATAAGCCCTACCAAAGGTCCCTCATCCTGTCTAGCGGGTTGAACGGGCGGAGCTGCCTGAACTGGAGGTTCTGAGCCTCCGGGAAGCATAACTCGGGAGGCTACTCCAGAGTGCTGAGCTTGATCTTCCTGGCGCTGGGGTGCTTGCTGAGCTTCCTCTGGCTGGTTGGCAGGTCTGGGAGCAATGCCGCTGAAGAAGACGACATAGGGAACAATAAGGAAGGACCATGACAGATCAACGATACAAGCATGTGATCAGGTCAAGATTCTCAGGATTTGAAGATACGAGCAGAGATCAAGGGCGAATATTGATTGAGACATCTATTCGGTAAATCCTCACATTTCTTGAATGCCAAGACCTGCATCGGCCACCACTTAAACCATGTCACGCCCCAGAACCAGAATACTGGAGAGCGGGGGCAGACATAGCCAGCTACGTATATTGAAATAGAATACATCTCAACTATACGGTCACGGCTGTCTAGATATGAGGGTTTACTACAAGCCAACAGTCTCTTAAGGTCAAGCCTATTGTCTCAATCTCAAGCAATTAACAGAGTTACAAGATGTTAGAGCATCAAATATATATATATAAGGCGTCCCAAATATTACATATCGGATGATCATGAAGCTAGTCGTACAAAATAATAGGACTAGCAAGAGTTCGGTCATACATGATCAACCCTAGGATTTGTTAATCATGTTTACAGCCCGTAGGCAGACAGTAAGTAAATGTGCATCGAGCTAACAGGTGCTCGTCGGCTAAACGCCTCAAAAGAATAAATTTACATATAAGTGGGTGAAAACAAAAAGGAAAAAAACCCACTCGTAGCCCGGGTTCCGTCTAGTGTTCACCATTGGGCTGGAAGCTTGGTAGATCCTCGGAAGCTGCTCCGAAATATGGCCACACAAAACCAGCTGGGTCAAGCCCCAGAAAGAGCAAGTGCCACAAGGAGGCCACAAATAAGAACAAAAGCCAGCATATTAGAACATAAAAAAATAAACAAAGTACAAATAATAAAAGTACACAGAGCGATAAACGACTAGGGACGTGGAACCATTCCGGGAGCCAGTTACAATCCTTAAACCAAACAAGGACCGGGATTGTACCCCTTCGCCTGAATAGCTCACTGTCTCTACCCATTTATCATTAGAGATAAGTAAAACAATCATGATCAAGAGTTCCAGGTACAAGGGCTAGACAAGACTTAGACAGGGCTGGACACCATTCATTCACAATCGGCCAAGCAAGTACTACGGCTTACTACTTTAACTAACTAGGGTTATCACAAGCCTAATTACTAACAAGATGCAAGTGAGAAACTCCCAGTCCCAAGCCCTGCAGACTATCCAATTATCCTTCCGCGGGTTGAGAGTTATAGGTGGATACATTATCCGGGAGACAAATGTACCCTTAGGTGACTTAGATGGTGCAACACATGACAGTGTGCTGGAAATGTGCTCTACTCGTCGGCAAGCTACAAGTCCATTAAAGCGCCCAGATAATGAGATTGCCTGTGACTGGGAATTCTCCATGTTCTAGTTTGATCTAATCATTAGCCTAATCCAATTTAGCGCGAGTCCCTGGCCGTGGTACCCAGGAAGTCACGTCCTAGACATGATGCAAGACAAGACAAGTGGATTGCATAAGCAAGCAAGCAGAAGCACCCACGGTGTCAAGGCAGGTCAAGTTAAGTTATCAAGTCAAGTCAAGTCATGAGAGCGCCGCCACGGCCACTATCAAGTTATCAAGATAATTCATGCCAGGTTGGTCATGTCAGGAGTGCACCACTACGGATCACTGTCATGTTATGCTAGTTCCTTGTCATACCAGGCCATGTACAATAGTCATTCCAAGTATATAAGTAAAATCAAGTTCATGACAAAAGGCGTAAGGATATAAATGGACGTAAATATCTAATAAAATACCAATATTATAGGACTATAGAAGAGCCAAGCTTAAAGAAATAAACAAATTCATCATAGACATGTCTATAGGTTGTGCAAGGGGGTTAGGGTTGGGCTGCGCAGGGTATGTACTGCGCATGGAAGAGCTGCGCAAGAGTTGCCTTGCACAAGGTTACCTTGCGCAATGGTAGACTGCGTAGGGGGTCAAGGGGCACAGGTTACAGGAGCACGGGGATGCCTTGTGCATCAATTAGATTGCGCAAGGGAGGATTGCGCGAGGGTAGACTGCGCAGATAGGACTGCGCAAGGGGTCAAGTGCGGGGGTTACTTTGCGCTGGCTGGCTTGCGCATGGCTAGCTTGCGCCAGCGCAATCCAGCGCAGCGCAAAGCACTGGCTGAGCCTATGCGCAATCGACCATGCGCTAAAGAGCACAGCCGGGGTGTGCAAACGGTCAAGTGCTAAAGAGCACTGGCCGAGAGCCTTCACCAAGGCTAAGATGAACTCAAGAACACCAAAAACTTCAAATCTTTGTAACTTAGCCAAATCAAAACCAAATCTAGATTTTTCAAAGTTCTAACTTGAGTAAAATCGAATTCTCTTCCACATGGAAGCATCAAAACATGCAAAAATCGAAGTTTAATAGATCAAAACCCAAGATTTTCGAAATGGTTAAAACCTAGATCTAGAAGAATGAAAGCTCCAAATCACAAAATGTCAAGTTCTAAAGTTGTTCTCCATGGCCTAATCTAGTTAATAGACAAATAAAAAGGTGCTTATTGATGCAAGGGCACTTGCCTATGGTGTGGTGTTGTGTGGAAGAAGGAAGAGAAGAAGAAGTTAGAAATTAATGGAGAAGTAATGAGGAGAGAGAATGGTAGTGGAGTTTTAATGAGGGTTGGTTGTGGTGTGTTGAGGGAGGAGTGTAGGTTAAGGTGTTCCATTTATAATAAACCAAACCAAACCAATCCTACTCCAAAAAAATAAAACCAAGCCATGGTCCAAACCCATTTACGAGAAACCAAATCCGCAAGTCGAGAAAATAAAATACGTGCCAAAATCCAATACGAGCATAAATACGAAATACGGAAAATGAGGGTGACAATGATCAACTGAATATGTAATATTTGGGACGCCTTATATTGTATATTTAATGATCATACATCTTGTGACTTTTACTTACTTGCTTGTGATGTGAGACACTAGGCTTGTTCATGACCTTAAGAGACTGGGCTTGTAGATAAACCCTCATGTATCTAGACAGCCGTGACCCTATAGCGAGATGGATTCTATTTCATATACGTAGCTGGCTATGTCGGCCCCCGCTCTCCAGTATTCTGGTTCTGGGACGTGACATATATATATTATATTATAATATATATAGATCTATATAATATATATATATGTATATATATTATATAATATATATATATATATATATATATATATATATATATATATATGGGTCCGGATCGGGAGTCCTGGGGTGCCCCGTCCGTGCCTCGACCGCTAGATCGAGCCCCCACCCTCCCCCCCCCCCCCCCCGATCCGAGGGTGCAAGGGGGCGAGGTTTTTGATCCGATATATATATATATATATATATATTATATATATAGAGAGAGAGAGAGAGAGAGAGAGAGACACACACACACACACACACACTTGTCGTTCCTTAAAATTTTGGGCCCTGGATGGTTGTCTGATCTGCCCTGGGTAAGGGTCGGCCCAGGTGACATAATGCTCCAGATAATAAGTGTCAGGGACTTCTGTGGAGAGGATATACTAGTATAGGTGTTAATTACGTTAGGTCGATCCAGAGTTGACCGGGTTTGAGCGGATCTTGGTCGGGCCGATCCAGCCTAGTCTTGAGAAGGGGCTAGGCTAAAAACCGAACCCAATCCAGTTGGTCTAGAACCATGTCTGAGTTGGGCAGGGCTAGACCAAACTAGGTCCGTTTTGACCGGATTGTATTAAAATAACTATTTTGGCTTGGGTTTGGGCTTTTGGCTATTTAAAAAAATAAAAAAAATAAATGAAAATAACTTTTTCAATTAATTTTTATGTATTTGAGAAATTTTATAACATTTGTTCTACAAAGCATAAATAGTGAAGTAAATTATTCCATCTCCAGTTTAATCTTCAGTCTTCGATTTTCATGTCCAGAATTTTGGAAACTTTATGACGATTTTCAATATCTTCAAATTTTAAATAGATCTAACTCTACAAGACTTTGATGTTTCATTCTTTAGCTTCCATAGCGTCCTCTATAGTAAGAGCTTAAAAGTTCAGTTCATTAACGTCGTATTGTAATCTCTTAAGTGTTGAGTCTATTTCTTTCACATGAATCCAATCTTGAACGTAATGAAGATTTCAAAACTTCTAATATCATCACCCTTTCTTTGCTTGGCATTTTTGAACATCACTAAAACAAGATTATAATGATGCACACTGAAGTCATAGAAAATCACGTGCTAAAGAATAAAGTATAGTTCCATTACTCTAAAATTGAAAAATATGATCTAAAATTGTCGCCATGTTCATCATAATAGTTTAAATTGAAAAATATGATCTAGAATTTGCCTTTTTACTTCAGTAATTTTTTTCCAATCTAGTAATAACCCCTGCTCCTGCACAAGTACCAGAGAAATATCAAGCTTTTGTGGACTTTATTGATGGATATTCATATTACTACCCCTCAGATTGGAGGGCATGTTACCCCAAAATTCTAGCATGAAATTAGAAAGTAGAATCCAAGTATCGACTTACCTCTTTAATCTGTCATATAGGACTTTGATTTTCTAGGCACTGATTCGGCATTCAAAGATCGATTTGCAGCACTGCAGCACGTTAGAGTCGGTTTATTCCCACCGAGAAGAAGGATGTTCGTGATTTGGTCCCATGGATGAGGTAACCACACGGACCTCACAAGTTGTTCCAAAATGATACGGATTACTGATACTCAATTGTCATTTTTCCAATTGCAATGAATAATGGCATGAATTTCCCGCGATTATTCCCTGACCAAATTATATTTACTTTAATTTCCAGGTTGTTTTTAACTTGGTAAAAAATGTATAGCGCACCGATTCAGAAGCCACATATATGATATCAAGAGGTCAGTGTTTTTATGAGACTACCTGAAAATTTTATGCACCACATATTTCTGACAACATAGATCAATTTTCTATATGCTTTGCAGTTAGGACATGAATAATATACAAATGACTTCTTTTTTTTTCCTTTTTTTTTTTCCCCTCTAATAAGACTAATCATGTGTTTACCAACCAATCCAATTGTTGTTCGCCACTTCATTTACCAGTACAAAATATTTTACGGCATCGCCAGTTGACCTCGCTTCAACAATTAGTTCCATGGAGCCAAACTGTTAAAAGAATTATTGTTCATATGTTAATTCATTCAAAGTCATAGTTAAGAAATGTATCCGGAACTTGTCACATGATGCAGAGAACTTATGATGGGAAGAATTACGGACCTTCGAGTATGAACTTGAATCTCCAAGCTTTTCCCGGACTGCCTTTGCAACCATAGCTATAGGTAACGGTATGTATCTTTCGAACTATCCATTTCCTTCTGTGAGAAAAAAAAAATCCATAGGAGTATAACTTATAATTTGAATCATCAAATATCTATGATCATAAAATGTCACAAAATTTCAGTAATATCTGTCAATTACTATGTTCTGGTGATGGATAGTTCGGTTTTATGACCATTCACTGGTTCACATACTATCCACTGTTTCTTTAGATCTTTGTATAATTTTGAAACCTTTACTGGTACTATGAACAGACATGAGTGTTAATATAATAACTCAAGTTTTTGACTACTTTTCTTTTCAAGGGCGCTACTATACTTTGGTTGTGGGTGCAAATCAAAGAAGGTGGAGCAGAGTAAGGGACCAGCTCAAGGTTGTGCAGATTCCTTCAGGATGATAGACATATAGCTTGGAATTAGGGCAGGAGTTCATATTGGAAGACATCAAGATCAAACTTACTCATGTATATATTATGCATGGTTGCTTGATATATATTTTGTTAATTTTCACAATCTTGGTCATAAATAAGAGTTGGTGCCAAGCTATTTCAGGCACAATCCTGACCTGCTGAGTAATATTTAAGAAAATGCCAACACATAGCCAAGTAAACTTTTTTTCGGATATCGGTATCGGATTTTTCTGATCATTGCATATGAGAACAAACAAAGAGTGATGCACCAGGATATGACAATGATTCAAGAGGAAATGCTATGTTATGGTGCGTTTGATTGCAAGGTGAAAATATATGAAAAATAAACTAATTCCATAAAATTATTTTACTATGAAAACCTTTTTTTATGGAATTTGAAATTTTCTATTAAAAACTTAATTTGGGTGTTTCATTGTCATTATTTTTCACGAAAATAGTAGTTATGATAGGGATCCAGAGATAAATATAGATTTGGTCTACGTAGAAGATTGGTAATATTTATCTACTCATGGTAGCTCATTCAATTAACTTTCAGATCTGGCAAGCTGTTGCAAGCATCTTGGGTTAGCAAAATGCACATAGAGGTGATAGCGGGTCGGCCCTGAGCTCATGGAGGACCAATGCGAATTCTCGAAATGGGACCCTATGTGAAAAACAATAGTTAACGCAACTAAAATAAAAATTAACAAAAAATTGTTGCTCCAAAAACGAACTAAAGGCATCTAAGATGTAAGACTAACATAATAACCACTGCACCATAACTCTTTTGAATAAAGAATAGCCCATAATACATCATTATTCTATTATATAGGTCCATATTGGTGCCGCTATAATCTTTGGTCCTGAGTCATTGTCCAGTCTGCCCTGGACCAGGACCGCCCCTGTTTCGACGTCACATTTTTTTTTTCCTTTCAAATTACACTGTGTCATTGGCTGAATTTAACTATTGCAATAGCCACGGGCTCTAGTAGTCATAGACTAGCGCCATTATGATTGAAAATTATTTCCTTTGGTGAATATATATATATATATATATATATATATTATATATATATATATTATGAAAAAAAAAAATTGATCCTACAATCTAATAATGAATACAATAGGAACATGAAGAAAAGGAAGTCTTAGCTGTGTGCGTCACTTTTACGTGGGCCTTTTGGACAAAATAGGAACAAGGAAAAAAGAAAAGGAATAAGCCTTAATCGTATGCATCTAGCTTGTGAGACCAAGCCTATGAAAAATTTGTGGGGCCTATGGGTCAAGCCTATAAAAAACTTTTTCGCCGTTGCGGGGATCGAACCCGGGTCACCGCGTGACAGGCGGGAATACTCACCACTATACTACAACGACTTTGAAGTAATTAGGTAACTTACAACTATATATATAGTAAGGTTAACGAAGTATTTGAAGATAAACAGATGGAAGGACATTAAGGCATGGTTTGGTACACTCTAATGTAATCGTAATCGCAACATAATTAAATATATTTTTTTAATTTGATTACTATACGGTGAACCAAACGGGGTCTAATTATAGTAACGGATGAATACATTTGCGGAGACGAAAACATCCAGAAAATCTAGAAAATACTATGACAACATGTCTAAAAATACATAATCATGGTTACATAGAGAGAAGAAAATAATAATACAAACATAGCCCATCTATCCCAATCTTGATTCTTGACAGCAGAAACTATACAACTTAGTTATTTTCAATACTCAAAGGTGATTAAGACATTACATGTTTGTTGGCCTGGGGAGAACGATTATATCCTCTTATTCTCAACTAAGACAAAAGAAAACAATACTCAAAGGAGAAATAAACTATTTCATGTACTCTTAAACAGGGCCAATATAGTGGTAAGTCTAATAAGAATTCGGATTTGGACAACCATCTCTATTGGGTAACCTCCCTACCATGGATCGGTCCAACCCAAACTCAATTTAGACATATTTATCAATAAGAATCAAGTGAAAATCAAAATTAGCTCCGGTTAGGATAACCCAAACTCATAGGTCAGCCTTGCACTTAAAGTATGATTATGTGGTATTCCAAATCAATAAAAATATAATATCTTATCATATATCCATATTTAAAACACGTTCCAAAACAATCAAAACACATACCAATGCTTTAGGGTTTGCTTAGATTGAGGGTGGAGAGAGTTAAGTGAGGGAAAAAAAAATTCTACTTAGTTTGAGCTTGAGAGTTAGAAGGGAGAGTCATAGAGGGTTAACCGATGGTTTGTTTAAAATTCTTTTGTTAATTTGTTCAACCTTCCAAATCAGAGGGTTAACAAAGGAATATGATATATTGTTTTTAAAAGTATAAATGTTCCTTATTTGTCATATAAAATACGTGACATTTTTCTCCATTTTTTTGCTTTCAACATACTGTTCGTCGTTGATTCTTTCAACATGTGTCCAAGTGTGCGTTCTTCTCGCTTTCTCTTATTACTAATAGCTAAAAATTAGAAGGACAAATTAGCAGCTATGTTTTTGATGCTAGCCTAAGTGATTAGGTGGAGGCATGTGCCCTTGTGGGCAAAGTTCGAGGGTCCGGATCGGGAGTTGCGGAAGCCCTGTCTGCCCTACTACAAGAAGAAAACATGGTTTATGTGACATGTAAAGTTGTCACAAAAGTTGTAAAGCTCGTCACAGTACATCTTATATGACGAGTCCAGTGACGACTTACTTTCGTAGCATATCTCCGTAGCTAAAAGAAAAAATGACGACAAAAATACGACGTCACAAAGGTTTTCTATGTGACAAGCATTGTCCTCACTGATAGTATACTTTCTGTGAACAAATCTCGTCACTAAAAAAAAAATATTATAGTGACGCATTCACAATATCATCCTATTGTAACTATATGATATATATATCTATATATATATATATATATATTATAGTATATATATAGATATATATATATATATATATATATATATATTTGGGTCCGGATCGGGAGTCCCGCCGGGGTGCCCC